>VYXF01002453.1:1211670-1298427 GCA_013397295.1 Polioptila caerulea
AAAGAGATGAAAAGTCTCACGTGCAAATATTTTCATACAGTCTTCAAAAGTCCTTTTGAGCAAAACAAGACCTCAGTTTCGAGGTGATTAAACCTCTAGAGTAGACATTTTAAGTGTCAGTTCAATAAGGGAGATTTGGCAGCTGCAGGCTGTCAGTGTTGCATAAATCCTACAGAGTTTTGGGGAAAGTTGCTATAAACTCATGGAGATCAGGAACCATGTGTGTTTATACTGCATCTCCACTGTGGGCTGCATGTTTCTCTGCCCAGGGGGACACTCAGAAGTTACTTCACTGAGAGCAAGGGGAGTTACTGAGATCTGGCTGCTTCTCTGTAAAAAAAAACACAAAACAAACAAACAAAAATTAACATCTTTTTGAGAATCATGCAAAATTTAAGTTTTCTTTCTTTCCATAAACTATTGTTTTTGTATATCATCACCTTGTTACACCATTAATGTTGCCAAAATATTACTTTATTTTTTTTTTTTTTCTGAAATACTACTAGAACCTGTTAGCATCATCTCTTGGTATTCTACAAGGGATTCTTTGTGCAGACAACTGGTTTCCTGAGACCAGACTTAACATCCTGCCTCTCTGTGGGATACTTTCTCCTTCACCAATACTGGCCTGTAATTTAACTTTATTGAGTCTACAGTTCAGAGGAGCTTCAGCACTTAATGGTAAGCATATATTTTATTTTCATTTCTATTCCTCTCCTTTACAAAGCCATGCTTTGGAAATACATCCTTCTCACACAAATTGCTATAGTGGGGGAAGAGTTGTTGTGAATACCACTTCTAATAAGCATTAGAACTGGATGCTCTTTCTCTGTGTTCAGAAATTTAAAGACTACCCAAATGAGTGCTCTATCACCACACCACAGAGTGGAAATCAAGCCCCCCAAAATAGGGCTGAGGCTCATCATAATTATCTCTTCTTGGAAAAATACTTGGTCTTGCTCTGGCATTTTGTAGCAGCAGGAGACCGTCTTGTGATGATATGCCCTGCCACCAGCATTATCACTTAATTCCCTTCTTTTTGAAGGTTTTTATAGAGATTGGGTGCAGCTGTTTTTCATCAGTCCCTTCTTATTAGAATTTCTAAGAATCCTGATTAATTTAAAGCCTGTTTCCACTGCTGCTTAAGGAGATTGAACATTTTGGCCTGCTTTCACAGTAGCATTTACAACATTGTGTGCAGTATTACAAATTTTCTTTTGTTGTTTTTGTGCAAATACATTCATGAACGTATTCTTTGTGGAGACATTTGTCTTATTCTGAGGGGCTTAATTTTTTCTTTCTTCTTTTCTATCTTTTAATTTCTTAAAATGTGTCTTCTAGGTGTAGAAGAAGGGATTACAGGCAACCTCAGCCCTGATAAGTCACAGTTGTACTAATTACCAAAGGAGAGGAACAGCCTTGCCCTTAGTGGGTCACAGCTGTGACTAATAAAGATAAGTGTGATAAAAGGGGTGGGTTGGCTGGTCAAGGAGGCCTTTTGATGAGGAGGACCTGGAGGAGGTAGAGGAGCCTTGAGGCTGAAGGAACGATCCAGAGAGACACAAAGAAAAAGGAAACAAGGCAGAGAGTTGCTGCTGTAGAAGGTCAGCAGGGAGGCCAGTCTGGGTCTGATGGAGTTAGAGCCCTCTGTTGGAGCCTGCAGTCATGGTCAAGCTAGGTAAGGCCTGTGGTCAGAGTCTGCAAACTAATACTTGCAGTCATAGTCCAGCAGGAAATAACCAGCAGAGCCTGCAATTGGACCCTGCAGTAGGAGCTTGCTGTAGCCACAGTCAGGATGGCTGAGCTGTAAAGAAGAATAAACTGGGACCCTTTTCATGTTGTTAAATGTCTGTGTCTTGGCTCATTTCTACCACTAACAGAGAGGTCTGCTGCAACAGTGTTGGATTTGTAGGATAGGACAAAAAAGTGGGAGAATAGATTTAAGTTCTGAGAGCACTGTTACATACTTAATGATGGAGGTTGAGTAAAGCTAAAAAGCAGATCAATTGCAGTAACTTGTGGGACCTTCCATGGTTCTTCTCCAGCTGGTTGACAGTGGGATTTCAGAGATTTAGCCTGTAGAAATTCTTAGGAGAGAGGGTTTCTCCTACACCAAATAGCCATTTAGCTATCCTGTAAGGGATTCAAGCACCTTTTTATGTTACTTCCCAGCTGAAGATATTTTGATCTCTCCCTTCTTGAAAATTGCTGTGATTCTATTTGTTGCTGCCACTGAAACCAAGCCTGAGGAATTGTGGTCTCAGGGTTACCATCTCCCAGGACTTGAACTTGAGCAGGTTGACATTGTTCTGAAAACCTCCTTCTGTTATTCTTGAAGCAAAAAGAGATGGGCATGGCACAGTGAGGGAGGTTGCCAGAGGCAGAGAGCTGTGAGAGCATGGCTCCATTGAGTCACTGGCTCCAGGGGAAGGCTGTTCTTCACCTGCACTTCTGGTAGCTTTTCAAGCATACACTGCTAGACTCTGGGCAAACCAGAGGGTTTGTGACACCAAGAACGCAGCTCCAGTGTCCCAGGGTTGGAAGAACAGAGGATGGTGCCTTGAAAATCAGCCGGGCTGTGGCTTAGTGAAAATGTCAAAGAAAGTCTTAGCGAGTGCTGAAGAGATTTTAGAAAGCTAGTTGCCTGGAAGCAGGGACATAAATCCTAAAAGATGCCTATATGTAAGTTACAAGCATTTCTAAAATGTCTTTTTTTAAAATTATAACTAATTGTTCTTAAAAAAACCCTGAACAAATAAAATAAGTTATTTTGTTGATTTTCTGCAAGTAATTATAGGAATAAGGAAAGTCATTTCCCAATGGAATCCAAAGACTTCTGGTTTGGTCTTGTTTTGGTTTCTTAACCTCATCCTTTAGATATGTTTCAGCAGATGTAAATTCTCTTCTCCAGAAATCCCCCTGATTCTTAGCATGGCATGACCTTGTTCTCCCATAAAGTCTGTCAAACCCTTCTCCCAGACCTCAAGAAGATGGTTTTTAAGCTAGTAGGCTCCTGAATGGAGTGAATTCTCTCTGAATTGAGGAGCAAGTTCACTCCTAGAATGCCTGGAAAAAAAATTCACAAATGCATTTCAAATGTTGGGTTTTTTGTAATAAATGATATTTCTGCTATTATTTGCTGTGGTTTCAAGGCAATGGGAGTTTACCGCGATAACAATGAAATTAGTACCCAACTGTTAGATAAAATGGAGAAATAGCTGAATTATTTATTAGTTGACATGATAGAGCCTGTATACCTCAAATCAGTTGTGTTCTACTTGTAAAAATGCTGTATATTGCATAACACTTCTACCAGTTTATTGGGGGAAAAGGGTGACTTAAGGCTAGAACAGTTTTCTTCTTAGATTACTGCAAAGGCTATACACAACCATCACAGGATTCTTGTTTTAAATTGGATTTATGGTTTCCCTGAGTGATTAGTGTGTTTAGTAATATCCTAATTTTATGCAGGATATCTAATCAGTCTCACACAGCAAATGTTATATGGAAAATACAGATTGTCTCTAAAATAGGAATAGGACCATGGGACTTGAGGTTCTGTATCATTTTAGGCCTCATTTGGGGTTTCTAAGTCTCACAAATATAATTGCAGCCTGACTTTTCTCCCCTAACAGGAGTGTACCTCTTTTTTTGAAGTGCATGCCCCAAATGTCTCAGTGTTACTACAATCCTTTCATTTTCTCATTGAATTGCTCTCCCATTTTCACACTCCTGTGGAAGTTCCCCTAATAGTCACTATGTCAAATGTGTAATACTCAATATAACAATACATTTCCAAACCCATCCTCCTAAAATAGGTCAGAAATTTACTAAATCAAGCCTGATATTTTTCCCTTTTCAAAAGGGAAAATATGACCCTTGATGGTATTAACACATTTGTAACTTGGAGGTTCTAGAGAAAAATCTGCAGCAGGACTTTATTTTCCACATTAAAGGAGTTCAATGAAAAATCCATTCCCATATAGTTCTAAACTAAAAAATTCAGAACTATAATGCTATCACATCTATGCTTTGCACTATTTCCTTATCTAACCCAATTTTGCCCTCAGGTAGTGATTTTATTCAGGTGTCTAAAGTGACCAGAGCAGCTCACTTGCTTAGAAAATCCCCGTCTTTGTTTTAATGAGCAGTCTACAAAGCAGACTGTATCAGGGAACTGATGCTTTTCAGAAGTCACAATTCAGGTTTCCTTGTGAAGCGGATACACAGGTACAATTCAGAAACTGGTGTGCATGAACATGGACCTAGCCCAGAAAATTACCTTATTTTGATTTCACTTATTTAGTTGTAACATCAGAAGTTCTTCATTTTTACAGCAGGGTAAAAGTCTTGATGGGCCTGGTACAATGATGAGACCAATGGGAGAAACCTACAAGAGGCAAAAGAGACACAAGCATGGCTCAATTTAGTGGTTCAAAATGAAGTTGAATAGACTCTAATGGTGAGTGAAGGGCAGAGAATGGAAGTTCACTGAGCAAGGCAGAGCTCTTGATTGACTGATATTTCACCTAACCAAGCAAATGAATGCAGTCTTTAATAAAACAGTTATGTTTCTGATAATACCACTCTCTGGTAATTTAGTTAAACTGTGTTAGTTAGAAGTTCATTCATAGCTGCATGATTCCACTGTTTGCAGCAGGGATATGGTTCAGCTCCAGTGGGGTGCTGATGGGATGATGGGGGCAGCAAACACTCTGAGGTTTGCACTTGCTGTTGTAACACACTTTCTGCCCCTTACAAACTTTGGCAGCCAAGGTTGTTAGATGATATTTATAATGCACGGTAAACTTTATTGGTCTATCTAGGTAGCTTTGGATTTTCTGCTGCTAAAAACAAAGAGGGACCATAGATGCAGGGCTAAGTTACTAACTGGATGTTTATTCTCCCTCCGTCCTGTCTTACTTTGCTATCAAAACATATTTTGTTTCTGCTAATCTAGAAAATTAAGCTGTAGTAATCTAAGGCCATTTACCTTGAATGAAACCATTCAAATGCAGCTTGAATATGCTTTAACTTACATAAATTGACTTCACACCTTTAGCTGATTGATTTATTTAACTTTCCCAAGTGACCTTGTGCTGGCAATCCAAAGTGTTTAATTAGTAGAATAGGACTGCCCTACAAGCTGTGTGTATCTCTTACAGCTTCTCTCAGACCCCATCCTGCACTTCTTCATTACTGTGCAAATGTAAATTCTTGCAAGAGGCCTGAGGCCAGCTTTAGCTCACTGCTTGGACAACACTTTGGACCCAGCCTTTTTCTCACTGCCATGGGATCTTTGCTTCCAGCTCTGTTCCTGCAGCACTCTGCCCTCCCACCTAAGCAATTTTATGGGGCCTGGGCTTCTGGTGTTGTGTGCCAGGGTGTCCTCCTGCATTTCTCACCCACCCCCATTTCTCTTCTTTCCCTTTCTGACAAATTTTTCAGCTTCTTTATGGTGTTATGTTAATTTGGTCTTTTTCCTGGAACCTTTTCCAACAAGGACTGTCTCAAATATCTTTCCTACCAACACAGCATAAAGCAAAGCCCTGCTGTAGGAAATCTATGAGTGCCCCCTCTCGTCTGCTTTCCAGTAAAACAGCTCTGACATCTTTTCCATGGAGGGAAAGGAGAATACAATAATTTGGCTTAATCAGTCCATTTGCATTTCTTTACAGATTGAAACGGAATAAAATAGAGACGTTCACAGCATGACAAATGTAGATGCCAGCACATACTTGCAGACTGAAAGGTTGGTCTGCCCCTTTTCAGTGTGCAGGAGATTCAAAAGGCATGTGTAATATTAGTTTTTCTGCCTACTCCACATTCCTCAGTTTTCTTCTCTGCAGATGGAGAAATGCTTTTGGTATTGCTTTGATCAGAAAGATTGTAGATGATAAAATATTCCCTTTTTTCTCAGCCCTGCTTGAACCTTGGGATTCACTTTCCCTTGAAACAGGATCTTCAAAATAGTTACACCATGATATGAAGTCTGATTTCCCAGCTACTCAGACCCATAAATATTAACATTTATATCCCCTCTAGAATGATATAGGAAAAGAAAAATAAATCGACCTTTTTGAAACATCCTAGGTGATGAGAATGGAAGTGGCAAATGGAGGTCACACAAAGAACTAGCGGGAGCACGGATCCCCTGTGGTTACTGTAGCTGGGCTGTCCTCTTCAGAGCAGGGCTCTGTCAGGGCACTGTGCTGCAGGATTGCTCTGGACAGAGAAGGCTGTGGGGTAGGATCCACTGGGAGGTGGATTCGTGCAATCTGCACACTCAAGAACGGCCTCTGCCTGGGAAATCATCCGCTCCTTGCAGTTAAAGGAATATGGAGAGCTTGAATACAAAAATCCTAATTGGTGGATTAAAATATTTCCCCCCTAAACCCCTGAAATGTTTTTGTATCATTAATTGAAAGTCTGCAACGCAGCCTGATTTTTGTTCTCTCTTTGCCTTGTTTTCATTCTCCTGCACAGCTTTTGGTTTGCTGGCTGGAAAGTGACCCCTGGAGACAAAGTTAATCTTATTTCAGGAACTGTGCCCACAAAACAGGGAGATGGCTGTTGAGTTCTGGATAATATTAAATTTTAAAAAAACTGCAATGCAGCACTGAAGTCTGTGTGAAGGCAGTGCTTGGGAGCAGGGCCACAGTGACAGGGAATATAGGCTCTGATTTACCTGGGTGATGTGTAAGTCCAATTCTCTGTTTTCTTGCTAGGACATCTAGATGTCAGGACTTTGTCTTTACCATCTAATTCATATGGTCCTGTGGCTGGCCTAATTAGCTCCAGTTCATTAATTAGGCCAGCCAGGATGCAATGCTGATGTGGCCAGGCTGTGTTGGGACTTCAGCAAGTGTCTCTGCACATCTTTGCATGGCACAGCCCTGTCAGCTTGATGGGATTTGAGAGGCCACCCTGCACTGTGAGGGATGTGGACAGTGCACTCATGGTGTTTGTTTGGTGCTCAGCCCTTGCTGAACCCCCAGACTTGGTGTGACTGAGCTGCTTGTGTGCTTCATTTGTGCTGGAGCTCTCTCCTGGGGAAGTGAATGATCCTGTAGCAATTGGCAGGACCAAAACATCTCAGAACTTTGCCTTAGTGGTCTCCAAATAATTGACTCAGTCACAGTTTCTGTCTCCTGGGTGGATCCCACTGAGGAGAGAGTTCATGTCTTGCTCTTGTTATAATTGAGTTAAAAATCAGTCATCTATGAAAAGAGAGTCCACCAGAAGTGGGGTTTGATGAGTTCCAGAGGCTTGAGAAAGGATGCCTCTCCCAGGCCCACAGGATGGGCAGCACCAGCCTCCTCCACCTTGTCCAAGTCACCCACTGAGGTGATTTCACTTATCCCTGATCTAGTCCAGTTTTTTTTCAAGCCCTTTAATGCTAACATTTTTTTTTTCTTTACAACTTTGTGATATTTACACTTTCCTAGGATACTCTTCCCAGATGAGACTGGACTGTATTGCATCGGATCTCTGCCAAAAAGAATTACAGATGTTTCAAAGGAAATGTGTAGAAACCACACAGCTGAAACAGAATAAATTATGCTTAAAATGAAGGAAATGTCCTAATAAGTGAGAAATGCACCAATTTCTCTGAGAACTTTTTTCCCCTGCCTCTACCACCTGTGTTTATTTTTGGTTTTTTTTTTACTTTACTCTGTGGTACAGCAGATGGTTATTTCACACTAAAAAGTCTGCTGTAAGGCCAGGGTTGGAGAGGATTTTTAGAATTTCTGAAATTTTTGAACTTCAGAGTACTTAAATAAATTTTGCAAATGTATTTCTTTGTCTGTACAACCAGAAAACATGGTTCTGGTGCAGCTCTTAGAACTGCAAGCCCTCCCTGACAAGCTACTGATGGAACACTTGATCCAGTCATCAAGCAGAGCCCCAGGTGTTGGCAGAAGCATTCCCACCTTGAATCAGTGGCGTGAAATGAGTTCCTGAACTCACCTGGATGGCACTTTTCATTTTGTCTCTGCAACAGGCTGTGAGAGACTGAAATATTAAGGGTTACAATGCAAAAGAAGGGGAGATTTGCAGACAATGTGTGAAGTAACAGCCCAAGTGCAGAGGGTGTGAGCACCCACCACCAGAGGCTGCACACTGGACTTTGAGTCAGGTCAGGGAAGAAGCAGATCCTGCCTGCTGGGATAGTGCTTTTCCCATGCCAATGTCCTCCCTTGCACAACTGGCTCAGATGTGAAAACTCCTCCCTGGGGAAGTATCGGGATGGCCCCTCTGATGGGGCATAACTGGCTCAGGTACACTGATGTGAGAGGCAGCTGTCAAGTCTCAAAGACCCCCAAAGTGCCCCCAGATTCATTTCTGAGGCCTTCTACCAGAGGACTGCATGGGATACACAGTGTTGCATCAGATAGTGTAAAACTCTCTGCCCTGCCCAGGGAGAGGTACCTGGACATTCCATAAACATAAACTTATATAAACCTATTGAACCCCTGTCTTTCATGGGCTTCCCCCACTCCTGACAGATCAAGACTGAGACCATCACTTCTACCAACAGACTTTGAAATTGTAGCAATCCCATTTCTGGGTCCACAGGTGGTGGTGTCTTTGTACTCTTACTTTCTTTTCTTCTTCCTTGCTTTTCCTAATACATTTCCTTAAGTGTTATTTTTTATGCTTTTATATAGCTGTATTTCTACAGATAATAAACAAAATTACTAAATACCTCCTTTCCATTACAACCTGCTCATCATTTAATGTAGTTTATCTAATCCACCTAAAGGGATCTATTATTAACAAGAACCTTAGTTACCCCTGCTTCAGGGAGGGTTGTAGCACTGTTCAGAGAGGAGCATTACTCATTTTTGGTCTTCCTGTAGCTGTATCCCAGGAGAAGCTGCAAACTTGAATGATGTCTCATCTGCTTGCTTTCCAATGAGCTTTTCCCTTACTTAGCGAGACTCATTGCCTGCACATATGTGTAGTCCAACAATGTAAAATACTTCTGGCCATCTAGTCTGAGACTTTCTTTTTTAACTCTACTTGAAAAGCCTGGCCCAAAGTCTCAAAAAACCTGGTTCAACAGAAGATGCCAGATTTTTACGCTTTCCTTGCCAAACCACAGCTACTAATCAAATATCTGATGGGATCATCAAGTCATTCTGGAGAAAAGGCATTTCCACCCTATTCAGTCAAAATACTTCTTAGATTAAAGTTTATCTGAAGAGAAGGAAGGTATTTTTCTACACATTTGTAGAAAAATATCTCTGCTAGATTTTCCTTTTCTGTGTTTGATTTCTTTAATTTATCATATTCTCATACTATGAAAGCTCAGGTTCCCTGAAGAACCATGAGAGTTACAGCATAACATTCATGAGATGAGGTCATCTGTCCTGTTATGGAAGAAAGCTGTAATTTCATTGGAATTTCATTGTAATTTAGCATGCATTTGTCTGCTTATTTGAAAGTTTTTCTGGATAATGAATTATATCCCTTAGGCATTCCATAATAGTTCTTATTTTGTAATACTATATCTTCTGTGCATTTCTAATACCATAAAAGTCCAAGTCAAGCAAAATGATCAAAACTGAATGTAGTTTCCTTGGTATAATTTAGCCCAAATTTGAATTCCTTTCTAGCTATGTATTTTAATTACACAAACTAGGGACTCAAAGTAATTTTGCCATGTTAACAGAAAGGACAACTGACTTTCCCAATGTGAAAAAATGCAAATCTCCTCACCCTTTGCTTGGTTTCCAGACTTATTATATTTTGATGCGTCTTAGAACTCTGCTGTACCATGTGCATAGAGTCACTTCTCAGGATGTCACTGTCCTGAGTGTGGGTTGTAAATGTTTGGTTTTTGTAGTTCATGAGTAAGATATAGGCTGCACATTGTTGGGTTTTTTTTGGTAACATATGATCCCTGATTGTCTGGTCTGCGTTTGGGAAGAGGTTGAGCTTTTTCTCACAGAAATATCTGAAACCACTGAGTGGTAATGAATCCTGAGCCTGTTGTCAGTGCTCCCCATGCACCCTGTAACACTAAACAGTGTGTGTCCAGTTAGGGCCCTTCTGCTGCTGGGATCTGCACATGCTATCCTGTGTCACTTCACACACTGCAGCTATTGTCTCCCCACAGCAACCACAATCATGCCTTCCCTGGCTCTGCTGTCACAGCCACATGGATTGTTTTCCTTCAGACTCCAATAATAAGACAATTAGGGCAGGATTAGCCTCTGGGAAGTAAACCCAGTTACTCTCTCTCTCCCAGAATGAGGACCTTAAACAATCTTCTTGAACATTTGGATTCCCTTCCTTTTGCTCTTTTTTCTGCAATCCATTGGATTCCTTCTCTTCTAATTGGCTTGCTAGTAGTCATATTTTAAGCATTTCTCTCATTAACTTATAGACAAAAGAGTCTATAAGTCTATAAGAGTCTGTAGCACGTAGTCAGGCTACAGCCAAGTTTGGTGTCTGGTAGAGCTGGAAAACAAACAAACAACCCATCCCACCTCCAAAAATACTCTGCCTGACTCTGTGCTAAATTTTCACTCAAGAACAAGCTCATTTTCCTCCCTGGCTGACACTCATTTCACTCCTCTAGCGGTTGGGAAAAATCATGGTGGAGACCTTTTTTATAAACACCAGCATGCAAGTGTTTAGAGAAGGGGACAAATTTCTGGTCATGATTTTCATTTCCTGGATTAAGACTGGCAGAAAAAATGTGGTTAGCCAATATAAATGAGTTTTGGCCTTTTTCTGTGTTAAAAGGTAAGCAAATTCAAAATATCAGCCAGCTTGCTGCGGCTAGAATTTAAATGATCAGCACTGGCTCCTGGACATCACGTGCAAGCCTTGCTGCAATGTCAGGAAAATCCAATCCTCCTCCTGTTTGCCAGGCTGATTTATGAGGGCAGTTGTTCCAATAGATTGTCATTTGCTCTGGAAGACCCTTAGGGTTATGAATTTGCCCACTGCAGTTTCCCAGAGCCTCTGCTCCCCCAGGAGCAGCAGCTGAGGCTGGGAGTGGCAACTACAGGAAAGAGATGGAAAGAGCCAGGGAAGCACTCCAGCTGTAAGCACAGCTGTATGAGGTCTCCCTGCATACCCTGCTACTGCCCCAAGCCATGCAAGGCCTTCTCCATGGCATTTGGAATTTTTGCACTAAGTTTCATACAACATACACGATAGAGGTTTTGCTGCAAGACCTGAGCCATCAGTAAGGAAGAAGAGGAGGCAGAGCATGACCACAAAATCTGCTGGCAAATGAGTTTCCAAGGAGCTACTAAGAAAAAACTTCAAAGACTCTGGAGCCTGGCTGTGGACCTTTCAGATGTTTCCTTAGAGCCGTAGAAAATCTGCATCTTGTTTCCAAACAAATCACTGTAACTGTAATCTGGCCTTAACATGGGCCTTGATTTATCAAAGAACTTATCAGAAAAATTTAATTGAATGACAGCACGGATTTTTTTCAAACAAACCTTTTGAGAACAGCTAGTTGTTTTCAAATCTGGAAATGCAGCTTCTGCCTTCAGCTTTTCTACCTGCTGGGTGCAAGGAACCTGCAGATGTAGCTGGATTCTGTGGGTGCTTTGCTTGGGACTGTGTTCTGAATCTCACACTCATTAATCTTCATCTTCTGAACTGCAAAATGCATCCTGTAGTTTAAAGTTAGTAAAGCAAATATCCCTTGACAGGGAATGAGAGGCTAATGCCAGGTGGAGCCAGTGAGGGAGACAATTGTAGAGATGTGCACACAGAAAACATCCAGGCAGCTGCCAAGTACCACTTAATCGATTCTGCTGACAGCTTTGCACAGAGCCTTCTGCAGCACCAGAGCCTGCCATGGCTCCCCCTGCCAAAGAGCTCCCAGCCATGCAGGCTGGACTCTCCGTGCAACAGGCTCTTCTCAGCATCCTCCTCCTGGCACTGGAGCTGGGCCTGGGCCAGGGGCCTCTTGATATATTCGGCATTTTAGAACAAAGCCATCATTCTCCAGGGCAGTTGAATGTGCCATAATGAACCGAACTAAGGCAGAATGTAGAGGCCGGGAGATACAGGCACTCTGCTGGAAAGCAAAGTCATTAAAAATAATGAGCAGTCTTTCACTTCCTTCTTTTTATTAACTTTCTGCAGAGGACAACCTGGCCCCTTATTTTTAACACAGTCTCCACTTCACTAATATCTGTCAGACAGATGGCTAATTTTTTTTCCACAACATGCTTCACAATATTTAGAAAAACTATTAAAAAAAAAAAAAAAAAAGAAAAAAAACCTGAGCTCGTCCCTCCCAACTTCTTCTCTATATACCTCAGAAGACTTCTTTTTCAATAACCTCTCTGAATTCAGCAACTCTTGCTACACTTTTGGCGATCACATGAAAAGCCATGCAAAAAGATGCCACACCCAGCAGCATTTGAAGTATGTGTATATTAACCATCAGTAACAATTTGTGAAAATTTGAATGAATAAAGTCCTGCAATCGCTTCCTTGGGACAGAGGCATGTCTGCAGCCAGACAGAGCCCTGGCTTCCTGACTGTGTCTTGGTAAATCGGTCCTGCTCTGCAGAGCAGAGCTGAAATAGGTGACAGGATCCACCAGGCACTGCACGTCTTGGGTTACTTTTGAAGTTGTTGCTCATACACAAGTCCACAGCCCTTAGGAAGGTCTGATCCTTGGAAAATAGGCTGTTAATTGCTCTAGCAACTCTCTCTTCTCCTGTAACTCCAGAAACCTTCAGCTCTAGCTTGAAGCCACAAGGTCAGACCCTGACCCCATTTCCCTGGACCAACAGCCTTGGGCCCCTGTGCCCCTGCCAGCTGCCCAGGCTTGTAGCCCTTTGTGGACTCTGAGGTACCAAGTACGCTGAAGGTAGAGCTTAGCAGCAAGCAGTGCCAGAACATTCCATTGCTGTAATCAGACACAGCTCAAATCATTGCTCCAGATCTAAAGGGCTGTTGAGTAGGATTTAGATTTCTAATTTATACTTGCAATTTGTCTTTGTTGCTGCTTCGAAATGGGGTGCTTTTTAAAATCTATTACTGCAGTTCTACCATCCTGGCCTTGACCTCCTAGAATCCTGAAAACTGAAGTCTCTGCCCAGGCCCCCTTGAGTAAGATTTGTCCCTGCTGTCCCCTTAGACAGATTCCTAATTTCTGCAGTCACACACAGCACTTCTGTGCTTGGATCACAAAAATCTGCTGTGAGGCCAGAAATGAATATTTCAGAAGGGTGTAAGATAAACTGAATGAAACATCAATATGAATAAGCAACATATTTGCATCAGGCTTGAGAAGGAGGTGGGTGGGAAGGGAGAGGGAGCTTGCTGAATATAGACAGCAATATCACACAGCCCTGAACTACCTGCTGACTACAGACTGAAGTGTAGGGAAAGCCTCAGAGGGAGAACAAAAGGAGCCATGAGCAGCATTTTAGTGCTCTCCTGGTCTGCTCAAGCATGTACAGCCCCATACAGAACCTCCAGCTGAATTTAGCTTCGGAGGATGACACCCTGAAGCCACAGGGGCCCAAATCATCCTTTACAAACACCTTTACGAGCTGCTACGTGGTGATTGGGGTCTATGGTATAAAGGTCTAACAAATTTGTGTAGGCATTTTCCTACATGACCGTAGCAAAGCTCCTATAGTTCATGTCAGCCACGTTAGTCAGGATTTACAGGGCTGTCATGATAACCTAGTGCTGATCCCCTGATAAGAGAACAAATATTTAAGTCTGGGTTGGTTGCAAATATTTGCACTGGAGTTGTGCTTCCCAGTTGTAACTGATAAAATGAGTGCTGCCGTTTCTGTCGAGGAAGGTCTGGTGACATTTTCATGATACCTTTCAGAGGGATATCTCTGAGTTTGCATCCCGACTCTGGCTAGTTTTGCAGCCACTTCCAGCAGCAGCAGAACGGACAAGCCCATACACCAACAGCAGGTCTGCATTTCGTATAGGATGTTGAATTTTCCAAGCTAAATATTTTTATAATTTTAAATTTGTGTCTGCATTTATACATAGATCTATGTGTAAAGATATGTCTGTCCTGGTTGGGACTGACTCAAATTTTTAAAAATCTTAAACTATTCGTGAGCGGCATGAAACAGCAAAGCCTTTGTTTCAGTCAGTTCACTTCAGAAGGCCAGAGGACATTCAGTTAAGAGAAAAAGATTCCTTGTGCTTATGTATCATCATGTATTAATCGTCATCCTCCTGTTCCAGAAATTGCTTTGGGCTGTACTGGTATACAAGGTATACACCAGCTGAGGATTTGTTTTTGAAATCCCTCTTGGGTTTGCACTCCAGCAGGGCCTGTGCCAGAGACTATCTCTGACAGCTCAGAAGAGATATGAACTGTAATTGATTGTGCCCCTGAGAGCTTTTCTTCCTGTTTGTCTGTGTGTGTGCATGAGAGGGAGAGGGAGAGAAAGACTGTCTTTTATCTTTTGCCAAAAGTGGCTTTAATCCAGCACTGAGCTTTTCTTCTTCACTCATGTTCTGAAATGCTGAACATTATGTGTTTTCAGGGTGGGATCAGAAAAAGACAGCTTTCAGGGGACATCTTGCTCCAGAAATTTCAAAAGGAAGCCCTTTTTCTTTAGTTGAGAGGCAAGGGAGGCAGCAGCAGTGATGACAGAGCTCAGTTTTGAAGACACAGAGGGAATGGCATTGCCACACCATGCCACATCGCTCATGTCCCTCTGCCATGCTGAAGGACTCTGTCAGCCCAGCACTGCCAGATCCTGCCAGGGCAGTTAGAGGGGTCACAGCCTGTCCCTTCTCTGGCCCCTTACATCCCCCTCCCCTGCCCGAGTCCCTGTCCTGGTACCTGGGATGCTGTGGCATGGAGGGCTGCGTTTCACATCCAGCCTGCAGCCAGCGAGGTGTCCCTTTTCCTTCCCTATGTGCCTCCTTGTGAAGAGAGAAACTCCATCCTCTTTGTAGCATCCTTTTAAGTACTGGAACATTATGGAGCTGTTCCTTCTGGAAGACATTCTAAAGAACTTAAAAAATGGGAAATATTTGGGAACAGCCAGAGTGGAGTGAGTGATGAGCAGCCTGGTAGCCCTCTGTACAGAGGTGACTGGGAATCAGACAGGGGGAGAGCGGGACATACTGTTTACTTTTCTTAGCAAGTATCCTTGCAGCAAAACTGGTGAGACATGGGCAAGGCCCTTCAAGTACAGGGTATGTGGAAATTGATTCATTGGATGGTGACCAGCAAGACCAGGGATGGTGACCAGCAGGGCTTGTTTGGTCAAGAGAAGAGAGGTCTTTGAAAGGATCTTATCCCTGTCTGCAAAATCTTAGTGGGGTCATAAAGAAGAAGAAATCATATTCTATTTGGAAGTGTATAAGGCAGCAGACACAAATTGCAATGCAGCAAATTCCAATAAAATAGGAAGATAGAATTTTTTTCCTCAGTATGAGGGTAGTCAAACACTGGAAGAGGATTCCCAGAGACTGTGAAGTCTCCATTGTTGAAGGTATTCAAAACTCAAATATCAAATAGGATCTTGAGCAACCTGATCTACTTGGCCTTCTAGCTGGAAAGCCAACTAAGAATGAAGGGGTGAGGCTCTGCATTTTGTGTGGTATTTTTGATTCACGTCTTAATTATTTCCCCCCCTCATTCTTGTATAGGGCCAAGAACTAGCCCCTGTGGGGCCTGATTAAAAAAAAAAGTAATCTGTGGATATCTTCTCTTCTACAGTTACGTTTTCCTTGCTTATCCTAATGAAAAGTCCCACAATGACTGTGTTAAATTCCCCACAGAAGCCTAAATAACTTTATAATCTTAGAACCTTTGTCAACCAACCTTATTCTGTTAAACCTTCTATGTTAAAATAGCTTGAAAAATGATTCTATGTGAGCTTGACGAACTGTTTTCCATAAAGCCCGATCAAGTGGCATGGCTGATAGCATTGAGCTGCAAAGAGAACTTTTAATCAGTAACTCTGATGTTTTGCCCAGGATTGATGGCAAGCCCAGAAGCCTGCTTTCAGATCACTGTATTTATGCTTTTAAAATAATGGCCCACATTAAGGTCTTTCTTACAGGCCTCTGGAAACATAAGCCAAAATTTTCCTAGCTGGATACCAAAGACTACACATTTAAATAATATTTGCCAAGGCATGAGAATGGCAGATGCTTAAAAATAGGGCATGTTTATTTATGTGTTGGACAAGGGTTTAGGCATCTAGTTTCTTATATGAAAATTATACAAGTGTGAATAGCCCACTTCCAGACAAGCTTGTGATCATCCTCTTTGCTCATATGCAAAACATGCTAAAAGTGGGTGTAGACAGCAGGAACTCGTCCAGCGTGCTTGTGCCAGTGAGGAGGGCAGGGTTTCCTCCACCATCAGGCTTCAAATGCAGCATCAAACAACAGCAGAGGTGTGGAATGTACAACATGAGGATGCACCTGTGTGGGAATTTGCTATGGAGCAGGTATGGGACAGAGATTATGAGGCATTTGAAGAAAGAGATACAGAGATGCAGGGAAAGGGAAGGAGGGAGAGGGGGAGAGAGAGACGGAAGGAATAACCCTTAAAATTAGATTTAAAGTGGGAAAATGATAAGTCCTGCAAAGTCCTAATAAGCTGCTGCTACTGAGGACAGGGCTGTCCCCAGCACTCGCTGCCACTTATACTGCCTTCAAAGTGTGCTTTTCCAACTGGCTGCATTCCATCTCCCAGTCTAGGAGTTACATATTGCTACCAAAAAAATCTGACTGCAACCCATGTGTAGTGTTAATGAGCACATCACAATCAGCCTGTGCTGGTTGTGGCCAAAATCCATAGCAAAAAAATTCACAGCAATCACTATCTTTGCAGTGCAGAGGGTGGGAGGTGAGATTTTGGAGGTGGTCTAAGTGCATGCCTCAGCAGGGATGATTCTCCTTCACAGGCTCACGTGGGTGCATCATGTTTGATAGTCAAACAAACTTGTTTGGAGCAAGCTGAGCGTGTCTGCACACCCCTGTTTTATCAAAAAACCTTTGGCTCCTGAATGCATAAATAATTTTTAAGTGGTACTTCAGGCCAGAAATGGAATATATATAATATGAGACCAAGTTCATACATAAAATCACTGAGAATTAAATGACTGAATACCTTTGAAAATCTGGTCATGTGGCTTCAAGCCACTGAAATGCCTCTGTAAGTCTCAGCCAAACGATTAGTCTGATCTTGTCACCTATTGATAGAAACTCACAGGTACAGCTGGGAATGTATTTCCTTCACAATCTTTTTCAGATACCTGAAAGGCAGGAGCCATTCAGTCTGTTAAACTCAGCTCCCACTTTGACCAAAATAAAGAGCTTGTATTTACATTGTCCCTTGAGAATGTAATTTGTATTGTTTCTAAAACAATAGGACACTGGGAAACAATTGTTTCTAATACTGGACAATACTTTAACTCTTTAATGACCAGCAGTTTATAATGTGGAATACTTTCTCCACCTCTAGTACCCAGTTTGAGGGCACAACTTTCAAAAGGAAATTCTGCAGTTCAGGCCCTATTCAGGTTCCTCTGCTTGGTTGCCCAAAGAAGTAACTATCCCAAACTGACCATAGTTAAATATAAAAAGAAAGTCTAATAAATGTTTTGGGATGAAATGTAAGGGAGAGTGTTTCCAGCCTTCCCTAGCACCTCACTTCTTCTAGAACCTCATTTCTTCCCCATTGTATTTGGTCCTGGTCTTGCCTCTGGAGAGCACTGCTCTTCAGTGGCTGCCTTTCTCATGCCAAAAGTACCACTTTTTCAAGCTTAATTCAGAAAGGAATTTATGGACCGTAAGACCTCACACAAAAAAAATCACAGAGGGAGGGAGGGAAAGGAAGCAGTCTGGCAAAGGGATGAATCACAAGCAATAAAAGTACTTTTCCTTCTCCAGCATCTTAGGGAACTTGTGATTCCTAATGTGGAAGGACTGAAACTTGCAATGCAGTCCTGAAGTTAATTTAAAATCCAACCAACAAAGTATTTAAAAAGAATGAACATCTGTCAAATGAGTAAGCCATTAAAATATGCCCAAAGTATATTATATAAGCAGACTTCAATGCAACTGCATAGTAAGAAAATATTTGGAGTCACTAAGTCTGTACATAGCACAAATCAAAATGTTGTGTTATTAGAACTGTTTTGTCACCATCTTGTGGGATGTTAGGGTAACATCTGGCTTGCTCCTGATTTCAGTTTGTGGGTTCAATGTGTGCTGAAGAAAATGGTAAGAAAGTGACTGCATATATTACACTGCTGTAATATATGCTCACCATACTGCAAAATTTCAGATCACTTCAAGTGCATTTTTAGGGCTCCTGCAGCTTTATGTGCTGCTGAGCAAACTTTCCAATTTGCAGGTCAAATACTTCTCTCAAAGGGTGTATGCATATTCTTATAAAACTTGGCACAATGAAGAGGGAAGAGAAATCAGATTACTAACATAAACAACAATGTCTTCTCAGGGAATGTCTCTGTTTCAGCCATCTGATTTCAAATCGTTTCCTTAAGCCCTAATTTATTACTTCAAGTTCAGAAACTGTGCCTAGTCTGAAGATGCTTAAGAAATAAGCTCCCTCTCTCCATTGGTTCAAGCAGTTTGTGTCTGATGCAAACTTTTCTGGGTAAATGTGAACCAGATGTTTCCCAATCCTAATTTGTGAACTTCTGTCCTAGGTTTCTACACTGAGGCAGTGAGAGAGAGCTGCGCAGCAGTAAAGGGCTGTTTGGGTAAGTGTGCTGCTCCAGACACCCTTCAGTGTTGCAGCACTTTTCTTCTTGTGCTTGGCCACCAAAACACAAATCTTTCTCTTTCTAGGGCCACTGAACAGCACCGAGCATAGCAAATTATATTTGTAGTGAACAAACACACCATACTGTGTGTTTCTAGGAGAGGTGCCAAGCCTGTGTGGACTCATTATGGCAATCCCTCTGTGCCAGCTCTGCCCATGGAAACCACCTCACAGCCAGCCTCCTGCAGCTGCTGTGATAGCCAAGGACATCGCTTCTGAGAGGTCTGTGATAGAGAAATCTGGACTCAGATTGTATTTACCAACTATTAATAAAACTTTGCTTGAAATAAAAGTGGAGATTCTGGCACCATTTTGTGTTATGCAAAACCATGAATTCCCCCTCTCACACAATCTGCCAGAATTACAGGCTCTTCTGCAACTTCTTAAAAATTTGAGATGTTTTCATCAAGTGAGCATCCTCCCCCTTCAAAATGCACTCAGGGAAGTTTAATGTTCCAGTTTAGCAGTGCTGTTTATCAGAAGAGGGAAGGCTGATGTTGACCCAACACGACACCGTGCATTGGAAATATATTAACAGGAGTTTCATCACTGCATTTACCCTACTTTTTGCAGCAAATGTCTCTAGCAATGATGCTTTGGCCAAGATGAAGAGTGTAAGTTGTCTGTGAGAGGAAAAAGGAAAACCTCTTTGCTGTCAGCCTTAGGGCTGCTCCTGGGCCAGCAAATGAAACAGACCTGGGACATGGAGTGACCCCTGTCTTGCTGGCTCTGGCATTACATTCTTGACACATTTTTTGGTGCTATTTTGGCCTCTACTGTTCTCTGGACAGTGTGTGGGCACATTTTGGAGCAGCATGTGCCAGAGGCTCCCTGAAGAAAGCAGAGACCCTGCCTTGGAGTAGGGATTTATACACCTATAGACATACGGAGATGAACTATGTTGTGCTGTGTTGTGCTACTACTTAGTAAGGCAGATGTGGCCATCCACGAAGGCAAGAGTTGAACTGATGCCTAGCAAGACCTGTTCAATATTTCTTATCTGTATTCAGTCACATTTCTTGTTAGGAAGTACCTTTGACTCTAATGCAGGTACGCAGAGAGCTGGATGGGAATTCATCAGATCATTTCCCAGATTTTAACAGCATGTTAGCTTATGTCTTTCATTGCTCAATGTTTTACAGTCCCCCTGTCCCAAAGCCTCTGGCTATATAAAATAGACCACTGCTATCAGATGAAGCATCTTGTTATTACAGTAATGAACTTGTAAAATCTGTTACACATAGTAAATATTAAGAGCAGTAAAGGATCCTAAACCTATACCACCCAATGTGAGATTTGAAGGAGGCAACTTTCATGTTTGATGTGTCTTTCTTTTTCCAATGAGCTGAAAGACAGCTGGCTCCTGAGGTTCAGCAGGGCAGAATGAGCTCTGTCCTGAGCAGGATGTAGCAAACATCCCAGTGTCGAGGGATGCTGCACACAGGACACCTGGGCTCCTTGACAGCACCTGCAGGAAGAACTATGAGGTTGATTCCAGGGAACCAGCTATCACAGTGCCCCTTGGTGATGTGGAGGCGTGAGCTCTATGCTGACCGCTGAAGCTCAGGCTGGAAGCAAGCAGCTCCCTGCCTCTCACCTCATGGCCAAGTCCTCATGATGGCAAAGAATCAGCACATTATCACTGGAGAAAGGACAGGGTCAATGAGCTGAGTGAGGATCGCTTCCCAGATGAACAAGCAGGGATTGTATATATGCACGGGAGATTCTTGGACATGCTCTGTAATACACCAAATGGGATCATCCTTTTTTTCAAGGAAGAAGATCTAGATTTTAGACTATTATCTGCTGGTTGAAGCTATATAAGGATGAAAACCTGTCTCCTGCATGCCAAGAGGTTATTTTAATGTCTTCATATTTATTATTCTTTTATCTTTAGCACATACTTGGCATAGCACTGATCACATCATTTAGCTTTGGCTCATATGGTAAAGACAGCGTGAAGTAGCAGCACAGTACACAGTTGGATCTTTAAAGCAAAATGTGCCCTCAGATTTGCATGAAATTTCTGCTTTCAAAGCAAGTGATTCTTGTGTGGCTGTGGGGAATTTAACTGGCAACCTTTCAAATAAGACTGAAGTTTCAAATAGCAACTCCTGATGAAAAAAAATACCACAAGAGTAACTGTGTTACACCATTTCTCCTTTATTTCTATCAGCAATAGCGCATTTTGAAAAACAATGATTTCGAAAAACAACCATTGCTCTGTCCTGAACAAAATGCTAGAGGGAGGCATATGGCCAGGAACAAACATCCAAAAAAACCCCAAAGCCTGAGGTCTCAAGCATGGGGAACTGGAGCCTCATACATCTATGCACCAGTGCAGACTTACATGGGTATTACTGGGATTCAGTGAAGGACTAGAAGTATAGCCTGCTATGGTGACTTGTGGAATCAGACCCAGAAGTATTTTCTTATACTGAAGAGTGGTCATGCCAATTCACATTTTTTTTTTTGTAATGTACCAAGTTACAAAGAAACCCAAACAAATTTGCCAGGTTGGTTCTCATGCTTGTGCTGGCTTATGCTGTTTGATATAGAAAATGCCACTGGCTTGATCAAAAATGTAAATGTGGGGATGGGTAAAAATATTTAAATATTAAAATACCTGGTTGCTTGAATGTGTGTTTCTAGGGTAATATCATTAAAATAAGAGATCTCACTTTTTTCAATGAGTAAAGCAGAAAGAAAAAAATTTTAAGAACAAATGTCTCTAGAAGAACTATTTTTTGAATGGAAAAGTCATGTACACTCAAGAGGTATGAAATAATGTTTGCAGTGTGCAGAACAAAACAGAGAGAAAAAGTGGCTGAGCAGTGCAAAATTGCCTGTAGATACATTCTTTATATTAAAATTTTATAGTTCTTACAGCTTATCTATAATTTAATATGGCAGTAAAAACACAAAACTGGTAACAGTGGTGAGGGGGGTGCTTGCATATGAGCTAGGTAAATTTTTCAGGTAGCCAGAAGCACATTTCGTTGTTAAAGTCCTCTCTGTCCCTCTGCTTAAGCAGGGTGTAAGTTACTGCTGGAAACAGTGCCCCACACTTCACTTCCTTTGCTGCCTGGGAAATACTCTGAACACTGAATTTCATATGAGGCAATGCTGTCGACAGCTGGTCACACAAACACATTGCAGGAGGCTGAGCTTCCAGCCCAGAGCATCTCCCTTTCTTATGCCTGCATATCTGCACTCTCCAGAGACCTGTCTCAAAATAATCTCTCAGTAAATATTTGGCAGCATGATACCAAAAATTCACTTGGCCACAAAAGAAAAAGCAGCAATGACTCTCTAATTCTGCCATGGAAGAGAGGCTTCTGGAAGCAAAATAATGTCCTTCTTCAATGTGCAATTTCTGATCCTGCATTTATGTCAGCACACAGGTTGTGTGGTTTCCCTTTGAGGTAGCAACTATGAATTTACTTCTTTTCCCTTCTTTCTCGAGAGTTAGAATGGAAATTTAGTCAAGGAACTGGAAACACTTACTTTTCTGGCAAAGACAGTAATAAACCCAAGACAGAAAGCAGTAAATGAAGGGCAAAAGAATTCTTATTTAAATACCTTGTAAACCCTCATGAAAGGGGCTACTGGTGGCAGCCTTCTTAGTCCAGTCTGGTTTGCAGAGCTTCCAGGAATACAAATGCAAGCAGGGCTGCTGTTTTCTTTATTGAGGTGTAAAATGTTTTGACAAAGGTTTTTTTTCAAGATATTTTAAATACAAAACACTAAAAAGAAAATTTCTACTTTCTGATTTTACAAGCACAAATTTCAAATTGTGTTCTGTGCAATCACATTTTTAATTATTCCATCTTCCAAAAGTAAATAAAAAAAACTCATTGAGAATGATGAACTGACCATGAATGTCATTACCATGATCAATAAATGACTGCCAGAGACAGCTGAAGGGCAAAAAAGGATTTCATCCTACAAGGTGTAAATACATGCTGCTGCTATGAATCACTCTAGTCTTCTGCAAATAGAAAATTCATGAGCTCTCCTTGAATGTTTCTTGCTTCTGTAAACCAGACTGCAAAATAAGCGCATATACAGTCATTAAAAAAAAAAAAAAAAAAAAGGCTTTCATTATTCATAAATGAGGGGTTTTGCTTTCTAAAACAAAATAATGGTGAACAAGACAGAAATATCTTGGTTTATTTCAGCTCTTCAGAGAGCGTCATTTGCTACCACTTACAGCTCAGATTCTCCATGTTGCATGCTTTGTTTAGTTATGCAAATAAGGTTTGAAAAACATATGTGGACAAGAAAGTTTTGTTGCAGAAACAGAGATAAAATGCACACATAGATTAAAGAGGGAAGCATTTGTTTATTGAAAAGGAAAAGGTTCTGGATGGCAGCACAGAGTCAGACATGAGACAGATGAATGCATGCCCAGCTGTTCATGTTTAAAGGCAGAATATAGACATAAATACAGTTAGATCTTTGCTCTGCTCTGCTGCTACAGTATTTTTATACAATCAACTCAAAGGAATATCTCTCATAACTGAACACAAGGAGAAATTTATCAGAAACAGAGCATGGATTGCTTCTTTAAAGCCAGGATAAACAAAGCCCAGAAAAGCCTCTCAAGCTACAGTATTGCAAAATAAACTTAACTGTGCAAAAGCAAATCACCTTCTGTGGATGGCAATATTAAATGTCAGATATCACTCCAAGTCAGATATCTTGTACTTCTTTTTGAACAAAATGCAGGTAGTTTACCCCTACTCTCGCAGTTCTGCTCTGTCTGTAAAGCCAGTAAAGAAACAGGAATGACCTTTAAAAGCAGTACTTTTTTTCTGTGATCTATAAAGCTTATTTTCAAAGCACACCAGAAAGAAAGAGGGCTTCCCCTCCATGTTTTAATGATTAGATAATAATTGGTGAGACCGTCCAAAAAAATCCGAAATGCTCAGGAAATGATGGCCAAATACTATAGGAGAGCAAAACAGGCCGTACAAGAGCGACCATAAGGAGGTCTATAGGATACAAATATTTCCCCAGAGTTGCCACTTTCTAGCCTTTAGAGCACTTTATTTCGTATTGGTTCTGCTATGGTGACCTCCAGTCATACTTTACCTGCATCAAGCAAGATACCATGTAAATGTTCAAGGCATTTAAGTGCAGCCTTTAGTATTTCAGGTTCAATTTCTACAAAAGAAGAAATACGGAAGTCTATCGTATCATGAAAATTAATTCTTGAAAAATGCTTTGACAGGCTTCTTTGGTGTGCAGTAGGAAGTTGTTTCAATTTCTAAATAAGGCCAACATGGATTAACTGCCAACATGGATTACTTTGAAATCTCGTCTGTGATGTTTATATATGATTCTCCTTTTAATGTTCCTTATTTAAATATTCAGTTATCTTCCTTAAAAGTTACTTTTGTAAATAGTTTTCCTTTATATTTTTTTAAGTTAAAGTTAAAATATTACAGCATATTTCTGATCCACTTACAATTCAAGTTCAGTTTTGATAGCCACAGAACATCAATTTTCACATATCTATTTTTTTCTTTATGGAAACTATACAAACAACCCCACATACTCCTTCCTAATCTTATTTAAAGCTTTGCAAGATGTAGAAAGCACTTGCAAAACAGTAGTATTTTATTCATATTCAGAATTTCCCAGGAATCTCATGTTTTACTGCAATAAAAATGCAAAGACACAATCCCCCTTCCCTGCTATATGTAACTTTCCTTTCAAATAGCCAACAAAACACAGAAGTTACACTGAACATATTCCACGTTACAGAAATGGAAGAAAACCCCAAACCTTTCCTCCATCTTGTCAAGTACGTCTTGGATGTTACAGCCTATCAGTTAGATAAGAAAACACATGACAGTCCATCAGAAACCTGCACAGACACATACATGTGCTGAAATCACTCAGTCACAACCCTGCCCACAAATGTAGGATTGACTGATGGTGCAACACAGATCGAACACCTGGGCACATCCTGCTTCTCTGCAGAGGGAGAGTGGCACAACAGACAGCATGAACTCTGCTAGAGCAGAGATCTCTCAGTGTACCCAGAGCCAAAGCTTCCATCTCCTCTGCTACCTCCCACATAGAACCTCTGGGGAAATACCAGCAGGAGACATCTAGAGGATGAATTCATCAAGATAAGTCACAGGTACCGTCACATGACACATCAAGTTACATTTTGTAAGAGAAATGTGAGAAACAAGATTTTTCACATCTAGTCCCTTTTTGGCACTTAACATTCAGATAAGCATTAAATGTGTGTGCACACACACAGGCAAGTTAAGTGCAGTTCTGTCACCTAATATGCAATGCTGCCATTGGTGGGATTGAAAAAATCCTAGAAGCCATCTAACAAAGCATTGGTACAATCTTCTTTAGCTATTACCATTTATTATTTTTTTTTCTTATGGCATAGTGATAGGGCAGTTAAGCATTTCATTTCCTAAGCATGAACCCAAACAGGAGAGCTGTGTGACTGTGAGCAGCCATGAGCAGCTCAGCACATTCAGTCCCAGGGGGTGGAGCTCACAGCACTGACATGGAGCACCTTGCCACTCTGGCAAGCATCTTGGCTGCCCAGTGGGATGGAAATTCTGAGGAATTTCAATTAAAGGATATGGAAACATCTTCCTGCAAGTACAACCCATGATCCTCTTTTTTGTTCGCATGCCCTCCTTACATGTCAGCATCATCAAGTCTCTAGTTTCTTCAGAGCTGATCATCGGGCTGATGTTTTTCTTAAATTGCCCTCAGGATAAAAAGTTAGAAAGTTGAAATTGGGATGACTGATTTCTCCTCAAAAAAAAAAAAAAACCAAAAAACCCCCCAATTCTTACACAGGGAAGTCACAAAATGTCAGAACATAATGATTACTTTTTCCCTATAGTAGGGCTCAAATTCTAAATCAAGGGTAGAAAAAAGATGCAAGAAGGTAAAATACAATAAAATGCTGTTCTATGTAGAAGTTGGACCCCATGATATGCTGGAAGTATAGAAAACACATTTTTACTCAAAAATAATTTTTATTATCCAAGAAAAACATGATGTATTGAATACTGCATTAAAAGTCACTGTTTGGCAGTGGATTTTCAGAGTGACTTTGTGGCAGCAGAGCTGAATGCTTTGTAGCCTTTAAATGAGCTGAAAAAAAAGCCCTCTTGGGGATAGAGGCGAACTGCAGTTGCCCTTCTGCCAAAGCAGCAGGCAAGGGACCATGCTATAAAGGCTTGTGTTGGCACAAAGAGAGGAAAATTATTTCAGATTTCTACATTATTTCAGTTAACAATTTACAGGGCAACCCCCCAAAAAATATAGCTAAATGTGGGAGGATAACTGGAAAGAGCAGACAGACATGGAGTTCTTCCCTCTGAAGCAGGATTTCCTTCTATAGAAATTATTCCTGTAAATATAACCTCCAGTTATTCCAGTACATGTATACCAGTCAATGTACACCCCTTCAAAGAAGTATTAAGAATGTAATTATTTTGTGCATAAAGAAGCTGAAATGTTTTTTGGAACATTTTATACTTAGAGTACAATACCAAAAAGAATCCAAGCAAAAGTACCCTGGCACCATTCACACAAGCATATTTATTATATAAATATTTTATAAATTACAAGATTTTAATGGCAAATGTAAACACTTCTAGGAAAATAATGTTTTATAGTCTTATTAATGTTTACAACTATTATAAGGCACATAGTGCAAAAATACATTTCTGATGCAGAGATCACAAAATAATTACCTACATGTGTTATCTTAAAAGAAGCTGTATACACTTCTGTGGTACAGTATTGTTTTTAATTAGTACATATTGCTAATTCATGGCTAACTCTTTGTCGGTAAAAATATGATATAGCTGCCATTTGGTCTACCAATTGTACTGGCATGCAAAATAAATATTTGGTTTACAGAATGCTTATGGTCAGAAAAAGCATGTATAGTTATCTGGAACAATAATATACGTTATTATGCAGGTAGAAAATTTTATTCTGAATACCTGAGAGTTGTCCCTAAAACACATTATCTGTATATGCATATATTTCTACAGTTCTGGACTCTAAAGTAATACAAACCAACAAATCAAAGAGCTAGATAATTTTTAACTCTTCTTGTAACTCTTCTTTAAATAGCAGATGTTAAAACTGTATTTACAAACAATGAAAAATCAAACTGAGTCAAAGATGGACACCAAAACCACTGTGGGGCTTGCTGCTGCTTCTGTCCAGATTTTTCTCTAAGATTATTGAAAATTATGCAGAATTGGACTTGGAAGGATGCATGCTACAGCCTTTACTAGTGTGCCATTGGGCAGGGAAAAGGAGTAAGGTGGACATGGAAAGCGTTTAAGCAAATATATATTTGTGCAATTATACACAAGATCCAATGGTAAATGGAATACACTGCTTTCACAGTATACTTGGATGAGAGGCAGGGATTTAAAATCAGGTTTTGAAGCAATTTGTTTCCTTATTTTCTTTTCCTGTAACCACAGCAAACCTAAGACCTGATGTTTAACATGTGCTACAGAGACTACAGAGGTTAAACCACAATTCTCAGTATTACTGCTAGGATTTGAGCACCACAAAGAATATAATGAAAGGGATGGGGAAAAATGCTTCCACTGACAGAGAAACACACAGACCTATAAAACTATCTCAAGCAGTTTGGCTATGTACTTTTCTGCTATACGTTATTGACAGATAATCCCTACAAGTTTGCACAAAATTGGAAGTATTTGGAATTACCTGTCTCTTTATATAACAGTAAAGCTTTCCTTTCTATCTTTTAGCACAATCTATCAAAAAGATCAGTAGAGTATAAATTTGACTGAATACTGCATCAAGAATTATACTGGTAAGTTACAGGTAAAGAATTACAAATATGGTAAAATTTAGAGTGTTACCCATGGAAGTCATCCCAGTGCAATTTACTTGTTAGCATATATTGTACTTTGAATAAATGCTTCTCCTTTAAGATCTGAAGGTTTCTGATTGTAATTTATGCACTTGCTAGCCCATAAACAGATAATACAACCTTGAGTAAATCCTGAAGAAAACAGGAATTCTTATTAGTGAATGTTACAGTAATGAGCACTACAGACATTAAAAAATTAAAATATACATAAACAGAGCACCTGCAATTTGAACCTAAATGGAAAATGTCCCTGATTTGATGCTCTTAGCACATCAGAGTTCTCACTGTACTTGAAGCTGGAGACCAATAATTGTGTTAGGAACACATTTTCCACAAAATCCTCCACATCTTCCATATATTTTAGTACCGTCCTGGGGATTAGACCGAGAGAAGATTGAATCAAGAAAAGCAATTGAAATCACAGTTGCACAAAAGGCTTCTCGAGGTTTGCACACAAGAGACCTTTTGACAAATCATACCTAGAAACACTAAATCAAGAGACAGCAGCATTAGCAAAGCAGGAACAGAGATCCTTTATCACTCTACACCTTGTCTAAGGCTTATGATCCAATGTTGTCTTAAACAGTGCACACTTACTGCTTGTGTTTAAGTGGTCTTTTAGTTTTCCATGCTAATAAAGTTGGGAGTAAGCAACAAAAAGGATCATCTGTGGTAGGATATCTCGAACAAAATGTGGAGGGTTGGGTGTTGTGTTTTTTTTTTAAAAGAATCTTCAACGTTTCTAATAAACCAAAGTAATACAACCATAACCTCTTAAAATCAGTTAAGAGAAGGGTATGCTGATCTGAATTAGGTGCTGGAGAGTATGATTAAACATTGCTGAAGAAGATTTAAATAGGTCAGAGACCTTGAATGCTATTTCTGATTCACAAAAATCACTGTAGTTTTCACTATAGTCAACACTAGTGCCTCTTGTCCGAGCTGCAAGAGCAGGTAAAGGAAAACAGCATTGACTCACGTGGGATTTGTGTATGTCAGCAGTTGCATAGTTGCCCTGAGCAATCCACCTCACTCTGCTGGATAATCTCAGACCTGTACCAGCCAAGTTAATGCTGAACTGTCCCTAGGGGAAAAAAAAAACAAAAAAAACAGAGCTGATAAAGAGAGTTCAAAGCACTAAAAGACTTTACATTGGCATATGTGCATTATCACTTAGGATATGTCTAAACATGAAGTACTCAAGGGTGTGTACAAAATATGGGTTGGTTATGCTGCATTATGCCTTTCTATGGACAATCACAACATAAAACCAAGGTAATCTGCAATAAGCACCAGCTGTGCATCAGCTGATCTGTAGCATCAGAGTAGGAAGACAAAACCAACATCAGACAACTGAAATTATTTTTGCCCTTCTACAAATGAAATTTTAATTTACAAAAAGGACAGACTTGCAAAAGGCAAGAATGAAGATGGTTTTCTTGAAAGGCTATTTTTTTTAAGTTCCTGAGTTTTTTGGAAATAACTTGATCTAAACATACAATTCAACATATTCTTGGACATCTAATTTTCAAATGTTTGCACACTGTCTAAGCATCATTGTCTTATCATGTTCCATTGCTTTTTCAGTATAACAAATAACACTATTGAACAAGACCATAAGTAGATGTTAAAATAAATAACTAGATTTTTAGGTGGAATGTTTTGCAACACAAACCATTCACAACAGATCCTACGCAGAACAGATCCACAATAGAAGCTATTGATTCTAAACCATTTGCTTATACAGTCTTTGAAAACTAGCTTCAGTCAGTTCCTATGAGAATAGGAAATATATTAAAAGTGACAAATTGCACTACCTTGGTAAAAAAACTGGGTTACGGAAAATTATTAAACTGCATTCACAGGGAGGTGCAATATGCTACAAAGAAGTACTGCCTTAACAAAGAGCCTAATGATTAGTTCAGGCAGCACTACACTCAGAAAACTGCACACCTCTGCATTATTCACTGAAAGCCTGGATTTCTGTATTCAGACCGAGTAATTTTTTATCACAAATGGTAGCTTCTGTGTTTTATTTCTTAATAATGTCATACATATATAAAAATAGATATATACAGCTTTTATTATGATGATTCACTTAAATTCTTTTGCAGAAATACATTTATATTGCTCAGCATGGCAGATTTATTTTGAGAGCACTTCTAAGTAAAGTTGCTGTTCTTATAGCACTTGTAACTTGGGATGAGCAAATAAAAACTCCTATGGGTAGGGTAGGTTTTTTCAAGTATCCACAAAGTGGAAGACTTCTATTTAAGGAAGGAGGAAATTAATGCAAATGCTGTGGGATGATTTCCACAATTAACAGTCCCAGTGTAATTTCTTTCACAGTGATATCATTTTGCAAAAATAAATGAGAAATGCTTTTACAATTACAATGACAACTTAACAGCTGTCTGCTACATCATGCAGCATATGCAAGGCCAGGAACAGATTTCAAGGACTAGAAGTATAGGAGTTTGATACAGCCTTTTGACTGCATCAAAAGTGTTAGCTTCAGTCAGAACTTATAGATGGAAACATGTCAGTGCCAAGCCATGTAAGCAGAATGACCTCCCAACAGAAGTTACGCCTGATTTGTATTGTACTGTATGGTACAATACTTTGTTTGTTTGTTTGTTTTGAGGTTTTCCCTTGAAGGTTGAAGGCGAACAATACTGTCATGAACTTCAACTGTTTTCTTGTCAGGGGTTTAAGTCTGCCAAACCTAGGCCCTTCATTTGTACAAAAATTGCACATAAATTGTCTCTAGCTGCCCATGGCTGGGTCCACCTACATAGCTAGTCTTAAGTTTAGGCAACCAGGAGAGATGGACAACAGGGATTCACTTCCAAGCAAGTGTAAGCCAGTCAGTCTTAACTCCTTTATAATCAGTGAAAAAAAATTCACTTCCAGAGGACAGTTGACCTCATCCTAAATTGTCTAATACAGTAAGATAAGCTGAAGTGTTTTCTGAGGAATCCTGTTTCTGCCAAGGGGTTCCAAAGGTTGACTAGTTCAGACTAGTACTACATCTGCATCATCAAGAAGCACAATGCAGTATAAGCACACCTGTAAAAATTGGGCCAGAGAGCCCAGTGTCTGTAGACAGTGCACAAATCAGGGGTTTATTTTGGACTAACTTTCCCCTAGTCCCATGGACCAAATCCTCAATAGCATTAGAGTGTATTAAGAACTTTCCTTTGAAGCTCATTGTTGGCTTTAGCTTCATCCAGAAGGGATCCTGTTCATGTCTTTCAAAACTACTCTGTGATGTGAAACAACAAACAGCAAGCTGGGGCAATATACAGATTAATCTAAAAAGCACCACCCAATACAACTGGAACACTAATGCAGACACAACAATGCATGTAGAAATTTTAAAATAAACTGCTAAAAAAGATTGATTTCCTCTGGTAGTCTTCAAAGACATGAAGCATCAGGAGAGAAGCAGAGAAAAGATAAGGAAAATTATGCAGGATTATAGAAAAGTCACTAGAGGACAATAAAGAATGAGAAAGTACTAGGGGAAACAAAGGATACATCACATCCAGAGGGAGGCAGAGCAATACATGAAACACACAGAAAGCTGGATATACATACATGGAGCCTACAGGGAAAGGGTGTAGTAAACAGTTTGAGGGAGAAACTATGGGGGGGGGATGGTGGAACAGGAGAGAAGAGGGTAAGAAAAAAATAGTTATTAATGTTGTACACTGACCTGACAGAATAGGAGACTGCTTTAGAACCTTACAGATCTAAACAAGTCACACATATTTTCTTAGGGAGTAGGAAATCATAAATACCTGTGGACATCTGGCTGCACTGTAGCAATCTCCAGCTGTGGCAAATGGTACTGCTCTCCCAAGTATAGTCTGAGCAAAAAGAAAATCTGTGGCTAGAAAACAGAAAATTACTCAACACAAACTGCTGCATTTGAAGTTCAGGGGGACACAGTGAAAAGTGTGAACATGGGTGTTTTATTGTTTGCATTGGGTGGGTTTTTTTGTTCATTTTTTGTTTGGAAGGGAAGGTTGTGTGCTTTGATTTGAGAAACAATGGTTTGAATTTTGGTTATTGCACCACTAGTCCAACCTACAAGTCCAGATTTCTCTCTGATATATGAGTGAGCTAGGAGGAAGGTGGATGTGCACCTGGACACTGCGCCAAGTGAGCTGGTGGTGGGCCAACTTGCCAGCTTCAGGCAGGGGCTTAAAGCACTGTGAGATTCCCTGTCCATTTATTTAGTGTCTGCCAAGGTCTGAGAAGGGACTCAGCAGAGCACAGAAATGAAGACTTCCACGAGAAAAATCAGCCATGGACTAAAATAGAATTAAATAATGGGATCAAAACCTTAGAAAATGAAGGTAGTTCACATATAAAATATGAATCTGTGAGATTCATGCCACTTGACCATTTGGGACAAATTAAAAAGGTAAGTAATGGGGGTTTTTTGGGCTTTGTTTGTTTGTTTGTTTTGAGGTTTTCCTTGGAAATTGACATTGAATTCTTAAATTAAATAAGAATTTTGTTTGCCCCAAGATGGCACAGCTGGATCTGTAAGTGGGTCAAAATAGTAATTTGGTAATTGTGACCACATACAAGTTCAATAGAATGCTCAAATTGGCTAAAAATAACAAAATGCTTACTTTTAATTTGCATAGAAGATACATCAAATCTTATTTTGCTAAAAATTGTGAAGCCAGCAGCAAGGTAATCATTTCGACAAGCACAGTCTTGCCTTCTGCTTCCATTGAAAGGACATTCATAAGGATTCTGCAACCTAAAGAATGGCAAATATTAATTTTTCTTTTGAGATTCTTTCTTAACATAATATCATAGAGAAAAAAAATCAATGTATTTAAACAACCTTTACTGAACCAGAAGCTCAGCTTTTAATCTTGGCTCAACTGAAACAGCAATGTAGATCAAAGCCATTTTTACTGAAGTCAAGACAGAAAAAATTATAACCATTTAGTATAACTAACATAATTGCAGGCTGGAAGTATCCATATCTCTGTATGTGTTCTCACATCCCTGGATATTTGAAATAGAAAATCAAGGGGAAAAAAATCCTACTCATACTTCTCACAGAAACTAAGTATTATCTTATTCTTTTGTTTTGGAAGGAATAAATGCACTTCATAAAGTTACGAAACCACTTCTTTACCTGTATCCATAAACTTCAGAAAAGTTTTCTGCTTCTCCTTTTACCAATGTCAAATATTCTTTGGGATTCTCTAAGTGCATGCCTGAGCAATAAACCTGGGAGAGAAAAAGCAACCCTTTAGCAAAATCTTTATTAGAAAAGTGTTATTTCATAAAAATATGCACTCATAAAAACTCATAAATATTAACAATACCTTTATCATCCTTCCCTTAATGTTAAGTAGGTATTCACCATCCTTTCTAATCCCTTTTTTAATCTGCATATCTCTGCAGGTGGTAAGAATTTCACCTTCAAAATGAATGATTAAATGATATTAATATTTCAGAGACAGAGATTAGTTTTAGGACCTAATTTTGCATAATTGCACTCCAAATATATTTATAGCTTTAATATAAGTAGCCTGGGAAAACATTAACTGCATACAATCCCAGTTATCACTTACATTCTTTCTCGCGGCAGATCTTTCTGGCATCTGGTTTTAAATGTGGCAGGCACAAGTCACTAGATAAGCCATTTTCAGTCATACACTCTACTGCTCTCTGCTTTATCCCCACTCCACAAGATGCTGAGCACTAGACATAGACAGCCATTAAGACTTAGTTTGAAAAGAAGCAAATAATTAACATCACTATGTCAGCAAGTCATTCTTGGCATTTATTCACGTTAGAGGCTGCTATAAAACATGAGCTTGCACATCTGTACTCACTTTGGTCCACTTCCCCACCGTCCATGAGGCTGCTTGTGAGCATCCTTTGACATTACATTTATAGATGTAGGGGGATGGCTGTACCGGGCACTCTCGGTACGCTGCAGTCCGAAGGCCACGGGCGTGCCGGCTTCGAACAGAATGGATCCCAACACAGTACGTGATCCTCTGCTGGTAACCAAACCCACAGCTTTCTGAGCACTGAAATAAACCCCCCAACACAGACGTTATTTCTGTGAAAACTTCTGTGGCATTTCTGCAGAGTTGCATTACAGGTAAGTGAGCCCTGATCCTTGCTCTGGCAAAAGCCTGTCACTGGAGGCGTGTCACCTCGGGCTGGAACATCAGTGCGCAGGAGTGAAGCTCTGCTATAGTTACCTGTGCAAGGAGCCACGAAGCCCCATGGTGCCCTTTCCTGAGGGGTTCCAGAGTCATTCCCTCTCAGCTGTGATACATGCACAGATATGCACACACAGGCAGTGCAGATGTGCAAGGGAAACAAAGCACTGATCAATCACTTCACTGAAATCAAGGAAAAGATTTTTGGTTAATTCAGCGAGGTCAGCTTGCACAAGAGTTTCCTGGGAACCAGCAAAGGAATCCTGTGGTAGGGGCAGCTCTCCTCTAGTTGGTGATTATAGGTCCTTGGTGGGTTAAGGGAGGTCTCAGCAGCCTCTACAATAAATCATGGCTGACTTGGAAGGTCAATGTGGAGAAAGTTTAGACAGCCATGTTCAAACAAAAATATACTTTTTTTCTCCATACATGTAACCTACATTTTACAGCAATATAACATTTTTAAATGTTAAGATATATATAAAAGATGTGAGCAGTACAATTAGTGTACCTGTGACAATTCTCCTGTGAGCACAGCGTATTTAGAGGGAGATACCCTGCAGGTTTTGGATGATGGAGGCTTTGAGGCAGGATCACAGAAACTCTCATCTACTTGGAGCTGGTTTTCATTCACACATTTAACTTTCCGGTATACTTCCTTTCTTCTAGATGATGCTGAGCACTAAAAGTGAGAAAATCAATCACAGTTTACCTAGACATTTACAGAATGAAGTTACCTACTGATTGTCACACACCAGTAAAACCAGACAGCAATACCTTTTGACATCTGCTATCGATGTCAGACTAAATTATTCACTGAATTAGTCTTTTACTTTGTTTTCAAAGTTCAGGTACTTCTAATCAGCTGAAAAAGACTAACAATATATAATAATAATTACACTGTAACTGTTGGGTGAGACAGAGGAGAAAATGAAAATGTCAAGCCAAGTTGATAGGTTGAGTGTAAAAGCCCTTCCGTATGAAGAGGAAAGAGACAGAAAGTAAGACTAAGTAATGTCTATCAACAGCACGTTCCCACCTATGGGTGCCTGAACTAAGATAACTTTGAATGGCATGGAGCAGCTCAGAATATCAGGCATATAAAGAATAATCCAGTCAATGGGGACAGGCAGAAGATTTCTTTTCATGATGCTTTATATCTTAGCCTTGTAGGCATTCTTCTCCCTAGGATAAAAACTCTTCATCCAGTCTACTGGCTGCAAACTGGAGAAATGTGAGTCTGGATATATTTCTGCTGTGCTGTGACTGGTGAGGTGAGGAAATGACATATAAGCACCCAGACCTAAGACAGTTGGGCAAAATATTACAAGTTTGGTGAAGGACATCCTGTACCAGGGGTGGCATGCAGATGGATAAGCACTTGAACTATTGACGCTACATCTACAGGGCTGTGCATGAATGTGGTGAGAGAAGGGGACAGAACACAGGAATTTCAAGAAAACAGCAATACACATGTGGAAGAAGTTATGAAATAGCTGGAGAATGTACTGAAACACAATGCATTTGTAGCAGAGCGCTCCAAAGAGCCAGCTGGAATACACAAATGTTTGCTGGCAAAGGAAAATTCACCCTCATTGTTTGAACGTGTGTATTTGTGCTAAAAGCACATTCTGAACCACTTCTACTTATTCCTGATTTTGACAGCTACATACGAGGATAGAACACTTGAAAGAAACATGTTATTTGTCAGCTTTCCCTCAATATAGCTTAACAAACAAATATATATGTCTGAATTGCATTAATATAATCTAGGTTTTGCAGAGCACCAGCCAATGTTTTACACATTAACAGTTGTCACTTCTCTAGCACTGGGTCCCTGAGACTTCAGAGTCTTCATATTCAAGGGGGGGTTGCCCTAGAAAATTAGCATGGCAGATTATTAATATGACACAAATGCACAAAACATTTGGGTTTTTTTTTTGTTTAATGTTAGAGAAAAACTCTTCTGCACACCATTTTAGGTATTATACATAATTTTTATCTTTTCTCTCTTCCCCATCTTTATATGTTTCCATAACAAACGTTATTACATTTTTAGAGTGTAGAAAATAGTAATTACATCTTTAGAAATGACAGCTCTCTCCTGACGGCACCTGTAGATTTTCTTAAATATGAAAAAACATATTTGGTAAGAGAATGTTGAGTTTTATTTTCTTATCTTGCTTTTTCTTTGGTAGGAAAATAATGAGATTTATTTTTCTTCTTATCTTTTATTTAACAAGAAAAGATGCTTCAAGTTTTTAAGATGCTTTAAACCTTCCATACAGAACTTCTTATAAACACTGTTTTCATGCTTGACCTTCAAAATTTCCAGCATGGTCATTTGTTATTCTGCAGCACAACAGCTACTAGAAATGCCCCTGAACCCAGAGGCGGGGGAAAAAATAAAAAAGGACAGAAACCCCCAAACTTATTACGCCATATCACACAACTCCATTAACTTCATACAAGATAAAAGCCTTACTTACATTTCCCCACTCGTGTGCCAGCCAGTGGTGCGGGAGGCAGGCGGGCAGGCGGCAGTGCCTGGCGCGAGCGGGGCGCCGGTCACGGCTGCACAGCGCCTCGCTCACCCGCCCCACGCCTGCCACCTCACAGGAGACGTCCCTTGGCTGAATCCCCGCTCCACAGGATACAGAACACTGAAATTGATCAAAGTTAGCTGGGTCACTGGGAAATGAGACAGTCCCCAGAAGGGAGTATGGCTGTCATTAGAAGTTCTTAGCGTATTATTTAGAATATACTTCACAGCCCTTGTGATACAATACCTGAAGAAATTCATATTGAAAATGCAAAATTACAGTTAAAATGTTTTAAAAATACAGAAAATAATTGCATCTGAGGTACATAACTGAGCTCTCTGCCTATCTTACTTCATGGTAGGGACGATCACTATAGGCATATACAAAGCAAAAGTTTACAATTTTGCAAGATCAACAGTTGAACGTCTAAGTTTACATCTTGTCTTTATTAGAGACTGACAGTCTTGTCTGTATTAAAATGCAAATACTAGAATGCAAGATTAAAAAAATCTCAGTGTTTCAGGTTAGAAATCTCTCAAAAAGTGTAATTTTCTGACGACACTATCTTTTGCAGGTAGTGCTAAGAATTTTGAGCCCTGAAGAGTTTTAATGCCAAATGCCTCTTTTCTTTCTTCCTGGCTAAAGGATTTTCACTATACCACTAAAGCCTGCTGAGATAAACAGCCCCCTTTTACCCTAGGCAGAAGCATGATTACATCCCAAAGCCTACCTAAAGGCCCAAGCTCAATCATAACATTCATATTGCTCTATCCAGTATGGCCAGAATGTGGAGAGTGTCTTTACCAGTGTGGGAATTGTATGTTGAAAGAGTGAGTGAAATGCAAAATATTGCAATGTGTTCAGCTGCACACAATTTTACCTCAAGGCAAGAGATGTTTTATAAGACCAAACCAGGGAAAAGACCAGTATTTGTGCCCACAAGCCCTTTTCCTTGTCCTTTTCCCACAAACCTGGCTCCATTTCATTATTTAGTTTAAGATAGCAAATAGTGATGCTATTGATTTCATTGCAGAAGGTAAGAAGTAAACTTTAAAAATTTACTGTTAGCTTTCAAGGTAAGAAGAGGTAAGTCCTAAGTAGCTATTCAAGGGAAAATTCAAATTAGGGAATAATTTCAGTTTTCATGGATATTTATTTTCATTACTCTTAAAAGAAAAAAAAATACAATTAAGTACTTGCTACAATGAAATTTGTAAATTTCATTGCAATGTGTGTAATGAAAATTATTCCCATTCAAGCAGTGTGTTATGAATGTGAATATGATCTTGTCTTGTATTTTCATGAAAACATAATTATGGAAGCTTTCACGTACCTCTTTCCATCTGCTGGCCTTCCAAGAAGGACATCTTCCAGCTCTACATATTTTGTATGTTCGTGGTTTTTTCAAATGTTTGCAGTTGTCTTCTTCTATTTTCGCTTGGAAACTGTTAATACAATGCACATCACGAAACTTCAAACCTTTTCCACAGGAAACAGAACACTGAAAAGAGAAGTGTTATTTCACTACTTTGCTAAACATCTCAGAGCAATAAGAAAACCAGAAGAAGCTGTGGCCTCACCCAAAATGGACTCGGCCATTAGAGGAATTTCTGCATTATGACACAGCATCTGCTGTATGTGTCTGAAATTTTTCTGTAAGCTCTCTTGTACTGGGCATTTCTGATCAAGTGCCAAATATCTCTCATATCTTGTCCATTCATTGATGTCATCATTGAGAAACACCTGGGCTCAGCCATCCCTATCCATGCAGGAGATAGCTTGATACTCTGATCGCACCAGAACATTCCCTAACAGTGGCCTGTTTCCAGCATGTGCACTGCAATTTTCATGTAGGCAGGATGCTTATCACAAGCACCAAAGAAAGGAAAATGCAATATTATGGCTATGTGCGTGTCTAGCTCGTAGGCTACAAAGTCATGTTTGCTTGGCAACTCTCCTCCGTGAGCTTTGGGTATCTTATGGTGTGTGGCAAAGAGGCAAGAGAAGAGGTCTGAAGTAGACACCACCAGTCAAAGTGCAGTCCTTGGAGGTGTGGATTTGCTCCACCACCCCAGTGTCTGCTTTTCTTCAGAAAGCTGCTACAACATACACAGCTGGCTCTGGACCTGCCTTCCTTCCTCCAGGGTCACACTGATGGGGCTGCAGGCTCCTTCTGTGCAGCCTGCCCTGGCAGCGCGCCCTAGCCAGGACTGCGGCGGGCCGGATGGACCAGGCTCTCCTGGAGAAAGGGCTGTGCCTCTGCTAAACTGCTGCCAGGCTTCAGTGAGCTTTGGTTTTAATTCATCACATCAGAGCTGTCCTACATACATCCAGGGCAGGGCTACATGCCCTAGGGAGCTGTCAGTCAAACAAGGAAGTCAAACATCTGAACTTCTTCCACACTAGGTGGATACTTATCTGATTTCTCTTGAACCATGAGCAATGTGAATATAAGTACTTTAGTATTTTCTTCTTAAATATTACCATTAATCCTATTTTACATCATCCTATTAAAAAGTTTAGATCAATGGAGACAATTTTACCTGTCTGGAAAGAGAACATGGTTAATTTGTTCTAGGATTTCATACATGCTCTATTTTACCCTTGTAAATGCACTTCCTATGGGAAGATGATTAATTCAGATAGAAAAATAATAGTCCAATAAAAATTGAATTTTTTAGTATATCTGAAAAAAAAATTAAATATAGACTTTCCTCAAAAGCAATGAAGATATTTCTCTTCCCTTTATGTTACATCATCATCATCAACATCATTAGCATTACATGCTAACTTAACAAAGCATTTTTGAATGTGTCTTCTATTTTCAGGAAATTAAGTTCACATCATTCAGCTTTCAGTACAAAACCTGGTAAATATTAACCTGAGAACAACAGCTGGATGAGAGTTTTCAAAACAGAGAACAAGCAACTGTAATAAATTATTCTGCTGGGCAAGAAACATTATAGTTTAACAGTTTGTTAAACAGAATCTCAGCTTACTGTTGTCCTCAATATCACGTGGATTTCTGTGTCTTTAAACATTTACATGTGCAATCTTAAATGTTTAATTGAAACTGCCACTGTGTTTAAAATTAAATCTTTGCAGAATGAAGCAGTACATTTATCATGCAATACAATGGATGGCATATTTCTCTTGTGCAACTATATTTACAAAAAAGGTAAGGGCACTGATTTGGCCATAGTTTGTCTTTTACATGTCTACTCTAAAATCTCCATAAAAAGAATGCTTGTTTCTAAATGAAATTCTTTTGCTCTCAATAAAACCTTTCAATTTATCTTTTTTAAAATAATGTTTTTGTAGTTTTACAATTTATGTTTTATTAAAAACTTTATATTGTATATATAATAAAATACTTTAAGATAGGAAAATAACAAAAAATACCAGAAATTTAAATATATTACTAATGTAGGTCAGAAAACTTAAAATGCTTAAACCATATAATTATAAAACCCTTTCAGAAAGCTTAGCTCTTATTTATCAAAGCAGGTATGAGAACTTGCATAAAGACATAAAGGACCCCTAAACTCTAAAGGTTCTTCCCATTAATTCTTTAGTAGGAAGTGAAGTGCAGCACAAAGTTACTTAACCTCCTCCTGTGATGTGTTAGAAAAATACTACATGTCCCTCCTTCTTCAATGGCCTGCTCTGCAGAATAAATCAGGCTCCAGAGAGCTCCTAGGAGGGCCCTTGTTGGGACAGCATTCCAGGCTGAGAGCTGCAACCAAAGAAATTCCCCTAAGAAGTCTCCCCTTCAGGAGGTGAGGCTACCACAACACAGAATAATCTTACAGCACAGCATAGCCTCACTCGAATATTTTGTTGCCCTCCACACTAAGACAACACTTCTCAGCAGATACACATCTTTGTTTATACACCCTGTGCAGATACCTTATATTCAACAAAAGTTTTATTTATTGTTCAGGGCTTATGGCTGCTAACAGCCATAGACTATGCAAAGAAATGTCTTAACCCTCATCGCCACCTTAGAAAGATCTTCCCATATCTCTCCTCACTAGATACAGCATTACATGTGTACTTCTACACAGATGAGGACTTGATCTGAATTTTTGTGTGGTTGGCCTGGGTTTTTTTTCTTTGTTGGTTCAAATTCAACTGAGTTATATATCTGTTATATTTAAATGCCCTCATTTGATCTTTATAACTTGTGCTATTACTTCTAAAGAAAAAATTAAAGATGTGTGTGTTAAATTAATAGAAGGTATTATTAACAGTTCCAGAGCAATGCCTGTTTCTCTTTCATAAAGATGTTCTACTCTCCTCTGTAATTAGAATACAATTATAGAGGAATTAAGAGAGGGAGTTCAAGGAAAATACCAGCTTAATGTTAAAAATAACAGAGGCTTTATGAACAGTGCTTTCAAGTATTTCACTCAAATACTGTTTAGCTTTGAAGACTAAAAGTAACTGAAACCTAGGTATCTTCATGTAAAAATGCAGAAACACAGATGAAAGATACCTAAAATCTGAAGATACCTAAATTCTAAATACTTTTAATTATTTTTAAAATGTTTGTGTATTTTTAAAAATAAAAATTATAGAGAATATAGTTTATCTTTTCAGTTATGTAACTTGTATAAGCAATTTTTTTTTTCTCTGCTGTAAAAGAAATTAAGTTACAAAATATTGTTAACTCATACCATGTAAATTTCTACACTTTTTTCCAGGGAGATTTTCACTCCATATTAATTTAATATTATGTTTAAAATTTAAAAAGACATGTTCAACATTTGGGATTATATAAAAAAACATTAAATGCATGAAATCCTTAGAAGTGTACAGAGTCAGCATTTCTACATATAGATTTGCTCTCATATTTTTTCCCACATTAATCAAGATCTGATTCTCTGTTTATATGTATCCAAACCTTCTGTTGAATAGACCTTACGCTGAAAAAAAGGACCATGACTCTGCAAGAAGTGATTCACTTGTATCCTTTTATGGGTTTCAACTTAAGAGCTTTTCAGCTGGGGATGTTTTGTTTGTTTTTTGTCCTTCTTTTGTGTTTTGGTTGTGGTTTTTACTTAATTAATGAAATAATCCTGATGTTTAATTTATTATATTAATGCGGTTTTGCTCTGAAGGAATGAAACTCCTGACGCTTTCAAAAGCTAGAAAACCCCACAGATATTAAGCATCTGTAAATTTCTGCTTAAATATAATTGCCAAAACTTAAAAACAAATAAAGCACTAAACTGAGATGTGCCTCTAAGCAGCTTTGCTACAACCAAGTGCTTGGGGTACTGCATCTCCTGGAATTTCACGGAGCTGCTCCATTTCAGAGTGGTTCCACAGTGCCAGATTGTTACATCTGCTGCAGTGACCATCTCCCACCAATCACAGAATGAGGAACAGAAACCTAAATATCTCTAAGGATCAGATCCTTTACAATTTCACTGGAACCTCAATAAAATTTAGGCAATTGACTTGAGGACTGTTATTCTTAAAGCCTTGCAAACATATCAGTTACAGAGGCACTTAGATTGCCCTGAGCCACAGCCAAGGACCTTAAAATAGTTCTCTTAAAACGTGCTAATAGTCTAATTCTACATGCATGCACAATCTTTTTAACAGATTGGCTGGCTCAGTGCTTTACAAACCCATAGGGACAATTAACATCCTGAAAACTATTTTCTTCTATTTCTAATAACACATTAAAGAAAGAAATTGCTCTAAGAGTCCACTGAGTGCACAGCAGGTGAGTGAAGCACATTGCAAAACGCAGTGATAGATGATCTTTAGTGCAACTGAAGAAAAAGAAATGCTCCAATTTTATTTTTTTATAACACATGAAAAAGCTAATACACTTGCCATGGATGTAGAAGATCCAGGATCATCAGTGGAAAGTTTGGGAGGGTATATTACTCTGCATGTATAGTATTCTTCTGAAATTTGGTATATCCTGGCTTTGTTCCTTAGATAATATATAAAGAAAAGTTCTTGAAGGATCGCTTCCACCCAAAGTGCTAAGGCATCATATGCAGGCAGGCTCAGCTGTGTTCTTTACTGCACAGTGACCCACCTTCAGCAAGAGAAGACTATTCCAGTCCAATACCCTTCTCATGGGAGACTCCAGACAAGTAGGTAAGTGTTGCCTGTCCTCCACTCCAGAGAACAAACAGCAAAGACAGAACATCAAATCACTCAAATGCTGAATAAAAACCTTTCATCAATATAAAGTGGGGAATGACTTCACATTTCTCTAAGCACAGAGCATAGATACTGCTCAGTTCCTTGAATGAAAATGAAGATTCCATGGAAGATCTGAGTGGGATTTGGAAGTGCCTAAAGGCATCTAAGTGCAGCTTACAGGGAGATGTCTTGCATTGATCTCTATGCCCACCAGTCAGTATTTTCTTTAGAGAGCTGCACACTGAGCACTTACCTAAGACACCTGCCTTTCCACAAAGGTTTTCCTTCAGCTCTGTAATGTCAGTAAGAAGTGTCAAATTCTCACTGGTGAAGGAGCAAGCCTTGTTCTGTGCTCAGGAAGCCACTCCTGTCCTCTTAGTGCATCGAGCCCAGAGCTAATTTCCTACAAGGCTGAACTTTACCCTCCATGAGCCTGTGTTCCTTCTTGAAGATCCTAAACTGTTATTACACACTCTCTGTGAAATAGGTCCTCTCACTGCTTGGTGCCCACCCTGATGTTGTGGCTTAACTCTCCTGACCAGGAAAAGTACAACTGCAGCAATTCTGGCTGCTTGACCGCCCTCCACGCAAACTTGAACACAGTCCTTGACTACTTGAGTGTGGCCCTCATGGCCCAGTTTGTCTATGATGTGGTTTCATTTGTATGACATTCCACACAACTGAAGGTTTATGGAGAGAGAGCACAATTTTCCATATATTTTCTGCAGATTAACCATGTAGGAAGAAAAAAGTCCATAGGAATGTTAAATCGCAGAAGAAATGTGATCGTTTCCTCACAAAAAATGCAAATTGAAAAAAAAAATCCATCCTGTAACCATATTACACAGAAATTCTAGCACTTGTCTCAACATTGGATAAGGTAATATTTCCCATATGTCATGTTCTCTTAAAAACATAAATCTGCAGTAAAAAGCTGGATTTCATTACTATTGTTCAAAGCCATTCCATAACAGTGGTAACTAGGATTCATCTGTTTGTGTTTTCTTCATAGCAATAAAGTTCTGTAGGGATCAACCTGCCAAAACTCATGCTTTCTGTGGCACATATGGACTCTCAGACAGGCATGCCATCATCAATTCCTACCAAATTAGGGCTCTTTCTGCAGCAGACATGCAACTACACTAAAATCTTTTTGATTCTTTTGCTATTATTATTTCATTGAAAAGTTGAAGACCTTGTATTTTTTGGTGGATTCTATACCAAATTTCCTTAATCTTTGTGGAGTTTAGCTGGTAGCCTAGTGGGCTTCTGGATACTGAAAAACAGACCAGTAAATGGAAAGCATGCAATCATTTCTTTTTGTATTTGTATTAGATATACAGAGACTTAAAATATAAATGAGTGACTAGAAGATGATAGAGGTAATTTTCTTCATAGTAGCTAGTGCAAGCTTTTGGATTTGTGACCAAAACAGTGTTGAAAACACATGGATATTTTAGTTATTGCTGAAGAGTGTCACACAGCATCAAGGCCAGTGAGGAGGTGCAACAGTTTTGAGGTGACACAGTCCAGACCAAGTGATGTCATGGTCAGCAATAAAAGCTGTGGGGAAGAAGGAGGAAGGAGGGGCATGTGGAGCGATGGCATTTTTCTTCGCAAAAAATGATCGTGCACTTCTGCTTTTCTGGGGATGGATGAACACCTGCCTGTCCATGGGAAGTGGTGAATGAATCCCTTGGTTTGCTTTGCTTGTTGGTGCAGTTTTTGCTTTACCTATAAAAATTACTTCTCTCAACCCATGAGTTTTCCTACTATTATCCTTCCAATTTTCTCCCCCATCCCACCAAGGGGAAAGGACAGAGTGGTTATGTGGTGTTCAATGCCTACAGGGGCTAAGCCACAATAGTAACACTGAAAAAGGATAAAATATATTACAAATGTTAAAAGGTATTTTCTTCCTTTTTCTGCCTTTTTTCTGGTCAGGAACTTTTGTGACTGGTCAGGAAGTTCAGTTTAAAACAGGATTAAATACGGTAGTTGCTTGAGTTGTCTGGCAAACTGCATGTTGATAACTTCTTATTAGCCCAAAAGCTTGTCTGGACTCTTTTAATATTCTAAAAGTAGAGTGGGATCATGATTGCACAAGACATTAGAAAAAACAATACTTTGAGCATTGCTTAGTTGGGAATTACTTTCAATTTTTCATTTGCTGAATTAGAGCTAGATCTTCTTGTGTCTGCCTCCTCTGCTTGCTGCATCTCCCCAGAAGTTTTTGTGATGCTTGAGCAAAATTTGCATTTTTCAGATAAAAGCACTGAAAGAGTTTTCATTCCTTTAAGTATGTTGACAACTGTTAAGAAGCAACACACACTCTGTAACTAGATCCCACTGAATTCTTTGATTCAGAGTTGGTAATTCTTTGCTAAAACAAGTACAAACTCTTGTGCCATTAGCTCATGCACTCAGAAAGGATCAAGGATCAAATATTCCATTACTCCTGAGAAAGAGAGGATGGAACTCCAAGAAACAGGTGTATGATTTATCATTACATCTAAGTGATACCTATGTCAACTACAGAAGTTACACTGAAGATATTTTTAAGTTATCTCTTTGAGTATGACTTGATTTCAAAAGTTCAGTGTTATATCACATTCCTCTGATGTTCAGAAGGTATCTTGATTTGATTAAGTCCTTCTCCATCTGCAGTCTGTAAGTCTGCTTTGCCACTTACTCTGGCTGCGCTTCTGCAGCTACAGAAATGGGAGGGAGGAAGGCTAGGCTAAGAAGGACTTACAGACATCATCCAATCCATGATGCTGCTCAGCTTGGATCAGCTATACACAGACCATGCCTGACAGCAGTTTGTCAGTGTTGTCTTCAATGGCAGGGATGCAACACCCACTTGCATGAGGTTCATCTTTTGTTCTTTCCCAGGCTTTAGGCAAAGAGAGGTCAAAAATGTGGATATTCTTCTGTTCAAGCTCTACAGTGAGACTTCACAGAACAAGCTGCCAGTTCTATGCCACAAAAAAAGGCACAATTTTCACCCGTTGCAAGTACTATCACCTGAAAAATTTTTATCATCTTATAAAATTTTGCAGACTGAAATTCCTTTTTAACCCCAGATCCTTATCCATCCAATACAAGCAATATATTGCTGTGAGCTGTCAGGATATTTTTACAAGGAAACATGTAGGCAAGCTTAAGAATCCCACAGCCACTTTATTCTGACATATGAAGAAAGCCATCCTCTTCCCCTGTGACCTGAGTTATTTATAACTAGATTCTGCAGACTGCAATCATGTCTTTCTAGTTAATGTTGGTCTAAACTTCATCCAGAAAGTATCACTGGATATTATTTTTGCATCACAATTGCAGTACTTATGACAACCCCTCTTCTGTATTCAGATAGCTTTCAAGTAAGAGTACTGCTCTGACTTAAACTTATTTATAGTGTTACTTCAGAAGCTTATATTTGAAGACCACCTTTCAGGACATCTCCCCAGCAATTTCACTTGAATTACTTGTAATTAATTAAAAACTCACAAGTGTGTTACCATGTACATGACTTTTGTAGTGAAAAGTACTGTTGAAGGTCAGTTCTCATTATTTTTATGAGGGAAATTTTTAGGCGTACTTTTCAGAAGCCATTCTCTTCAGCTCAGCAGCTCAGGAAGGACAGGCCCTACACAAAGGTTACCTACTGCCCTGAGTGGAATGCACTGGAGGACAATCTGCTGAAAGTGTTATCATCTAATATGGGGATTTTCAAACTCAGAAACAAAAGAAGGCAGTAATCCTTTTCTCTAGTCAGCCCAAGAGGGACTTTCTTCCCCCTTGCAGTCTAGCTAATATTCTGTCTGTGTAACAAGATGAGAAGCAGGCACACAGCAAGTTTGCACCATCCCATCCACACTCTTTTCCAGGGCTTCCAGGTGCAGACTGGGGATGGCAGCACCAGCACCCTCCACACAGTCCCAGTGTGTGCAGGAGCCTCTGCAGTGCACTGCACTACAACCTAAGAGCTACTTGCAAGTGGCAGCTGAACACAGAGACTGCCATGGCTCTCTGAGGTCATCTAACCCAGCCACTGCCCCCAGCCATACCTTTTCTGAGGACTGAGCACTGTATGCTTCATAAAAAAGCTGCTTCTATTGGACTCCTTTTCAGACAATTTTGTTTCAACTTTCATCTTAAGGGTAACAAAAAACTCCTGAATAACCATTTTCCAAGCATGCTGAAGTATATCTATTTAACAGGCGGACATAAATGAGAAGCTACATATATATAAACACAGAAAAAGTAGGAATGATGGAGGAAAAAAGATGATTAAAGACAGACTTTAGGATTGATGTGGATAACAGGAAGGAAAAACTGCTATGAGAGGATATATCTGGCATCTACTAGGAAAATGCTATTCCTCTCAAACATAAAGACATCCTGATTAAAACAGTCAGAACCATCAGCACATACATTGAAGGTAAAAGGATTTCACGTCTGAAGAAGCCACACTCTGCTGACGATGCTGAGGAACTTTAGATGATATTTTTTTAACTGACACCACCACATGGTCTGAATTCTTTTGTCCAGTGCAGTTGGCAGTATTCCTAATGCCAGAAAATGGCAACCTGCCGGGATGTCAGATGAACAACCATACTCTATGCAGCTGTTGGAAAAAATGAAAACCAGAACCCTTGAGATTCCATTTAATGGTCATCTACAGAATGTCTTTTTTTATTCCAGCTAAATTAAATCCAGTTAGATTTCTGAGTAAGTCTTAATTTGGCCTACCTTTCTGACATCTCAATTACTATCCATTTCTCCAAGTAAATAAAACAAATAAAACAGATGACCAGGACCTTCTTTGAAAGCCCTATCATGTCTTTCCTCCTCAGGATAACACCACTACTCGGCCCATCACTGCCTAAAGCCTGACATCACTCTTGATGCCAACTACAGAGCATTTTGAAAACCAGACCATGCTTGTGGACAGAGCAACTCCCCACAAGTTACGATGCTCAGCTCCCCACCTACTGTGATGCTCAGACAGGCTTCACTGTGCCGTGTACTCCTACTGTCTACATGTATCTCATAAATGAGACTGAGCTTTTCCAGTCAGCAACCTTCTCTTTGTTTTACCTACATGACTCACATAACACAATTACATTTTCAAACAAGTTTGTAGCTATTACAGTAACACAAGAACAATGGATTATGGAGTTGTTAATGTGGGTGGAAATTTAAAAATAATAATCCTAATTTTGTGAGTTCTCATCAACAGGGGTGATATATATTTGCTATCTCATTTACCTCTTCCTTTATAGCTTCTATTTCATCTCTCAGTTACACTAAAAATTGATTTGTCTAGTTATTCTTCCTGCCTTACATGCTCTTGATTTGAGTCCTCTTTGTCTGGTTACCACCCAAAAATCCGGAAACTAAGAGGTATTTCTGTCTCCTTTCAGCAGCCATTTGGCAGGTTCAGCTACCACATGTGCAGTCTTAAATTTGTCACTGAAGGTTCTGCAGGTGTCTCTGCTAGGAACTTCACCATCAGCTCTCATTCAAGCAATATGAAAGTGACATTCATGACAGTATATATTAAAACAATGAAAAGTTCAACCAGCTTATTAATTTCTGGGAGAAAGAGAACAGATAAACTTCTGTGTTCAACCAGCATTCCTGCAGCAACTTATCTGGTACATGTACCTTTTATGATCTTTCAGCTGAATGATATATACAACAGACAGATGGCTGAGACAAATCACAACTAAAAGTAGAGAAACATTAGCAAATTAAAAAACAAAACTAAAAACCAACATCCCCAACAAAGAACTCGGCCTTACCTTTCCTTCTGAAATCAGTGGCAATCAGGAATAGAGCTAAACTCTCACTAAGTCTTTTTGGAAATATAATCTACAAGTATAAATTTGTGTCAAATGTACAAAATTGCAGTCCTGCTCTGTGCCTTTGATACCTTCTGCAAGAGCTTCATAAGGGCACTTTCACCATGACAGCATCGCAGACGTCAAAGTGCTGACTTGGCCAGACTTCAGCAAGACTCATCCTTCTGCACCCCACAGCCATGTAGCACTAGCAACACTTTAAAGCAGTTACATGAAATTACAGCAGCCCTAGAGACAGTGAGTAAGGTGCAAGCATCAAGAAAGAAGGGTGGCAGAAATGGAGACAGGAGACCTTAAGGAGATCCATCAAGAGAAAAAGAAGTGCAGCGGTTTCTCTCTGTTTCAAATAAATGGATACATTTCCAGACACATTTTTCAAATAGAGAACAACAGATGTAGCTGTGTCCATCCAACAGCTGTGTTCAAAAACTTCTATGAAAACCAAACAGCAACCCAAAATTAATCCATTTATTGCTTCCAAAAACTGGATACAGTTTAACAGACTTTATCACAGGTAGGTTAGCCTCCAGCCTCCTGTGAAGCTGGGGAAAACCAAACAAATGCACAGGAATGGCAGGATCTCTGTTATGTAAGCTACATTTCTACAAAGGAGTTGCACAGTTAAAAAGCCTTTTCTTGTAATATTTTAACTATTTAAAACTCTATTTTATTATCTTAAGGTATAGGGTCTTTTCAATTAACCGGTTACAAAAGTAAGTAGACATAAGACAGTTTTACAACAGTAGATGAATTAGTTTCAGCTAAGTTTGTAAAATTCTAAATATGAGCAAAAGAAATGCTGGATCCTAGCAAGTGCAAGCTCTGATTTATCATTTTTAGTCATGTTGGCACCAGCAAAACAGTAGCTCAGAAATCAAAGGAATGACAAATACACAAGCTCTGTGCACCTTTCTGCTCTATAAAAAATATTACTTCATATCACTTCATTTTTTTTCATTTGATTAAAATCTAAGATTTTGTATTTGAACTTTAAAAACTGGAAATACAAAGCAATATATGCTGGCACAATATAGGATTGTCAGAAATTTTTTAAACTTCTCAGAAGCATAGAAAATATAACTTTTTCTAAGGCACTTAATTAAATATCACTTAGAGAATTATCATCCTGCCCAGCTTATATTAAATATTATTTTAGCATGAAAATATGAGTATATTTTGGATGAGAAATGCAACATTTTACCTACCTTCACATGTTGAAATCCAGTTTCCTTTCAACCTAAACCACTTTTCTGTATATTTTCAATTCACTAACAGTATTTCCAACATTACATTACCCGTACATAAATATGAGCAGGCATGGAAGGACTGATTCAGCAGGAAATCTAAGTGTTTAATCCTGCTGTCATTGAAGTGAAAGGGCCATAAGATAGATGTATGCTAGAACACACAGTGAACACACAGTGACAGAGCAGCCTGTCTTAGAGGAGTCACCAGGCTCCCACAATTACTGGTTTTCAAAGAAAGGACTAGGAATTCCTGCAATACAGAACTTCAGAACACATCATCCATTTCCTAACCCCTTCCAGGTAATAAAAATACTGATGTATTGACCCTCGCAAATGTTTGGAAATGCTAATACTTTAATATATATTTAGTAACTTTAAAATCTGAGTTCCAGAACCACTTTGAACCAACATTTCTGAGTTCTGACTGGGGTTTTCAAAGCTGCCACAGACAGGCAGCTCAGAATGATTTTCGCAGCATGTGACCACCTAGAACCCTTCAGCTTTTCTGAAAGTTCTAATAAATACACCAGTAGCTTCACATTCCTTTCCTTCTCATTAAATGGCTGTTTGTATTTAGGCATTGTATTACACATCACCTGCTTCTTTTCCCCTTTCATTATATTCTAGTCGTTGGGGTTTTGTGTTTGGGGTTTTTTTTTGGTGAGTGTGTGATTTTATATTATTATTTGCTGTTTTTATTTTGACTATGTCCCACTCTTACTTGTCTTCTTTCTAAATGGAAGGTCTCAAAGTTCTGCAAACCCCTTCCTGCCAAAAGTGTTTTAGGAATGTAAAAAACCATGTTATGTCTTTGAGATTAAGAGTTGAGCATTATATTATGATCCTCATTCTTCTCTGTGTTTTGTCACTCACTAAGTGGGAGAGGACTGGGCCACAAAATTACAGCTCCAGCAAAAGATTCAGGAGCTAGGATCTTTTAGCTTTACCATCAAAGATTCTGTGCCAACCATCTGTTTCAGTCCAGTTGGTCAATGGCATCAACTGCTGCTTTTATCAGTAATAATATTTTTTTGGTGTTCAAATATAAGAGCTTTCCCAAGAAAACAATGTCAATAAAGTATCATATGAAGTTAATTTCAACACACAGGTTAAAGAAAACCCTCACTTTCAGCAAAAGTGGTTAGTACCTGTCCCACCCTTTATTTTATTAAGGGCTTTTAACATTAACATTCCTTAATAAAGAGCACCATAAATATAAACAAAAAGCCACACAACATGCATGAAGAAGAAGGGTTAAAATGCAATTGTATTTCACAGACACAAGTCACAGTCATTAAATTAAATTATTACACATACATTATAACTTATTTATTATTTCAAGCTATACAGGCAACATAGCACCAAACAGGAGAAATTTCCTCTCGAACATTACACAAATATTTTGTTTTTGAATTTTGGAAACAGGGTTTTTTTTTTTTTTCGTTTTTATCAGAATGATCTTAAATAAAATTCACTATCCCAAGTCTGTTTTATGATATTATTTGGACAGTGACATCTGCTATCAGTTTTCTCTGATAAGGCCCTCCTCCCACTTCCAGAGTTTTAAAAAAAGAATAGCAGATGCTAACATCAAGATTTCAGGCAGTGGGATATTAATTTATTGTGTTGTTTTGGCAATGAGGTATTTTGAAGTTCAACATTAGGCAGCAGCAGAAGTAGAGGTAAAAAATTGAAGTTGGTTTTGAAAACCAAGCTCACTGATTCTGAATTCCCTTTTAATATAAAAGATTATTTTTAAAGATATAAATACTTTTTACATATTAGAAAAAGTGAATGAAGGCACTTATCATACATAGCAAGAATTTTTGTATTACAATGAAAACAAATAAATATTTTACTTATGCAAGTTTGGCCTGCTCCTGCTCCTGGAGAAGTCAATGGAATGCCTGGCAGTAACAACACTGGAAGGGAACTGGGACTATTTCTAAAAAATAGACTCATATACATTAAAACTAATAGTAGATTTCTTCCACTACTGCAAAGACAGAATTACACCTAAATTATTCTGGAGCAGATAAGCAGAAAACTGAAGCACTAGAAAGACAGCCACTTTTAAGGATATTACATTATGTGTCTGAGGGGCAGTAAGAAACAGCAGCAACACATTCCTGAGACTTCAGGGTAACTTTGTAAATAATCCATCGTTTTCATGCCTACTTTCTCTGAAATCACAAGCAATACTTATGAATTACATACAAATCTTAAGAGTGACAAAAAGAATTAAAGTTTTTCTTTTATAAATATTTCAGACAAAATATAATTATCTTATGTAAGGACCTATCTATTCTTTCTAAAGAAACAAGAAAGGATGAGAACCAAACATATTTCCAGTTGAGACATATCTTGTTAAAATTTTCATGATAAAATTAGGTAACTACCAACACTCATACAAGAATTGATTGCCCAAATTAAATACCAAGTTTCCAAGGTAACATCAGCTGCTACCACTAACTGCCTAAGCAGAAACCTTGGTGTTTGGCACCTGGGTCTTCAAGGGTTTTTGCAAGCACTGAAAAAGTACAAGGGGCCAAAAATAAGATAAAACTCCTAAATTTATCGAAATTCATGTTGTCCAGAAATGTGACCAAACTTTCCTTATTATGCAAAGCCTGAAGGTATTGCCTTCCCATATAGGAATAGCTTATTCTATTCCTCAAGTGCAATCCTGCCCAAACTTCCTGAAATCTTTGGAAAACTTATAAAAATTAAAGGTACAGAACTTTCGATTTTGAGATTTACATGGCTCCCATCCATTTGGACAGCTGCAGAAACCAGGAACAGAGGAGTACACAGCCTTTAAGCTTTGTGAGGGTCAGTTCCAGTAGCCACTGACAGATAGCACTAACAGCTGCTAAACTGCAGAAAGCACCAACCAAAATTCTGGCTTCAAATCATAAACTGAACCTTTCTTGCAAGGGCCCTTTTGTGCATTTACAAGATATGTTTTATGTTAATTATGTTCTGTAAAATTAATCAATAAATATCATAATAAAACAAATGTACTTGGAAAGCATACTGCTAAAAGTCCTCTGCTCTCAAATACACAGTGACAGATAGTGGAAGTTAGAATCACAGAATCACAGAGGTTGGAAAAGACTTCCAAGATCATCTAGTCTTGCATAACAGTTTCTGCTTAGGTTTTAATCTGGAATCCCACTAGTAGACACAGAAGCTTGATGCATTGCTCACTTGGCACAGAAATGTTACTCAATACTTCTATGAAAAATATAAATAGTTACTAGGCTGGTTCTTGCAATCTCATAGAGAAGGGGGTATGTGTGAATGTGACATGCTTGAGGACTTCAGCAGCCAGAGAGCATCTAGTCATTAACAGTTCCCTATAATTAGAGCACATTTTATGCCAGAAATGTGTAAGAAGCAGGGCCATGATCCATTGCCAGACTAACAAGTCACTAGTCAACCATAGCTAAACAAAGCTGTTTGTACCAGGCTACAACAGCGTTCCTGTGACTGAAGCTTTTACTGCTTCTTTTTAATAGTCATCCTTAATGAAAAAATTTTGCTCTGCTTAAACAGCAACAAAAAACAACCAGGTCTCTAAGTTGGCAGCATTCAAACTAGCTAAATTATTAAAATGTAACCATATATTCAATATGTGAGCCTACTCTTATTTCCTGAGTCTGCTACGTTTGTTTCTGCAGCATGAGATAAAGTGATGAAATTAGATCTTTTATGGCTTCACCATAGAGCTTACAATCATATATAAAAGAGGCCTCTCTCTCTGATAAATAGAATCCATTCTAAACTTAATTTTTGAAGGATTAAAACGGCTTTTTATGTCACTCGAGAAAAAAACAACATGAAAATCTTTCTGAAACTAAGCCATATGCAACAGTACCTGTAAGATCTTGCATTGTAAATCTATTAATGTAGTGCAAACTGAATTAGTCAGGGAACTAACAGGTTGTGAATAATTCTTGATCTAAAAGGAAAACAAACATTGAGTTCAAAGGCAGCTGTGTGCTGAACCCTGCTCATCTTTTCAGCACCTGACAAATATTAATTAGCAAGTCACCGCTAATTATTTGGAAAACAGCTAAATAAGATACTCTGGTGTCTGCTAAACACAAACCCTAAACTCTGCTTTGCGTAGTGGAAGAAAGAGATTACTGTGGTAAACCATTAAATCAAACTTACATTTTACAGTTGCTTTGCAATAAATTAGAATAGTTGATATAAATATCAGCAATTGTTATAGTTGAAATTGGATTTTTTTTTTAAATGCCATATTAATTCAAAGCTAAAAATTACATAATTTTATTAATATAAAAACCCAAATAAGTGTTGTCCCAGACCATCTCCCAGGGATGTCAATGACAGATTTTTTGCTAATTTTGATGGAACCAGAACTGGATCCAACCTCCTTTGGCAACCCTTAATGGGGATTGCCATTATTCCCCTTAGAATTTAGTACAATAATCAATATTGTTGTCAAATTCACAGCTTGGGAATTATAATGTGCTCTATATTGCAGAGCTTGCTATGATTGCTTCAGTATGTTAATAATCTGCTAGTGGCAATTTTAAAGATTAATGGTGATTACAGTAGGCATTTTTACACATTAATAGACAGTGACATGTAGACAATAACATATTATAGTTACATACATAATTATACACAGATAACTTTCATTAGTCCCGGTTTTAAAATCACTAATATATACTTTTATACACAAATGTACAAGTAATATGGAATAAAATGTTCGATGACAGAGTATAATATACAGGGATGTGAGTTATCTTATACTTAAATATACTATAGGAAAGAAGATATGTCCTAAAAAGTTTAGGGTGTTTTTGCAAATATAAATATGGAGTTAATACTGCAGCCTAATTTACAGCATAAACTTGTAAATTTAAACACATATCAAATTGTAACCCTTCCAAATGCAACACCTATTAGGTACTGTTAGCAGTTATGAGGATTTCTGGCTATTTCCAAAATATTCCCCATGGTGTTTTACAGAGCATGATACTGTTCCCACTGAAGGAAATGGCTGCTTCTCATTTAATTCCATGATTGCAGGAACAATTTCTTTATAAAATTACATAGACTATATTCCACATGCATTATTATTTCACTGTTATCAAATAAAACAATGGCATAAAAATATTTTAAAACACAAGGGGAAATAGAGTGGCAGAAAGAACAAGAAAGCAAAAAATATTATTGAATGCTATCGTACCGATTTCCACGGTCCCCGATGCCAAGAAACATCACCAGGGCAAGAAGGCACATTACATTGGGCCATGTTAGGTGGCTTGTCTAGAATTTCACAGTTTTGATCACCCAACATTTGGCCAGTGGGAAGCTGACAAATCACCAGTCTTGTCTTTATTCCATGTCCACAAGTCTGAGTACACTGAAACACAGAATTTTATATGCAGTAGTTTTATTAAGAGTCATCTCATAGCAACAAACCAAAAGATAAGTGTAAAATGCTTATAGGATGTGTTTTCTGGGTTTCAGTTTGCCTGTAATTCCTCAGTATCAGTTCTCATTCCTAATGAGCTCTTAAAACCAATCTATAATACTTCAAACCTTTTTATTGTATTCTCAATGGTTCTAAATTAGAAAAAACCTGCACCATTTGCATGAATTGTATCCCAAGTCTATGGCTTGGGATACAATGGACAGGAAATGGACAGTCTATGGACAGGAAAAATATGACACTTAGACTGACCTTGAGAACTGAATGGCTAAATCTGACCCAAACAAGGAGAAAAAAGGTAAAATAAAAAAGTCACTCAACCAATTTTTCTTCTTTTTTTCCAGTGTCTGAATTTCAAAAGTAAGAAAAGTGGGCAAGAATCACAAGAGGTTACATTAGAATAAATGCAAAAATAATCAGTTTTAACTCTTTCTGTAGTGTTTGAGCAGGAATGTGTGGTCAAGATACGACATCACACAGCATGGAGAAACTATTCTTTGTCCAACAACATAAAATGTGTCATCAAAATGTTCTAACCCAGGCACAACTTTTAGACACATGATCCTATCTCCATACTTCGAATTTGTAACTACAACCCAGTAGCTACTACTACTTACCGTTACTATTGTTAGTACCTATGAAATTACATGGAATAAAGTTTCTCTGTTGCTTCTTCTGCTTTTATTTTTTCTTAGATTAGTTATGGCACTGTGGTTTTTCCACAAACAATCCAGCTTTTTGTAACAGAATACAATTTTCTATGTCTCAAGATACATGCTGTGCAACTCCATGATTTGTTGATGTTGTATATCCTTAGCATCACACAAGACTTACTTCTTTTGGATGTATATTTACATTACTCATATTTCCACTACAGTTCTGGATTTGGTCAAAGAATAAAGTTTAGATAAACAGGCTGAAATTCATTCTTTTTAAATTTTAAACTCTATTAAATAAGTAAAATCAAGATGTACAGCTCCACTCATAGTCACATAATTATGTGGTAAGCAATGTTCCCCTTTGTAAGTGAAATGCTCTTACTTCTCCCCAGTTCCCAAAGTTCCATTGTGGGCAGGGTCCAGAATCACAGCGTCTCGACTCTGAAGGTTTTGTTGCCTCATCACAGTTACTGGCACTTCTTCCTTCCTCATCTTGACATACTACAACTCGGCGGTGAAATCCACCTGCACAAGTACTAGAGCACTACCAAAACAGGGAAACATACATTTTGCCATTGCACGATCAAAGAAATGTAAAATACGTTGGTTAAAACAGCTTGGTTTTAAACCTTAACTTTCAAAACTGAATTTTTCAAATAAAAATTACTATTATGTAGAAGTATCTTAAATTTAAAATCACAGAAAAATTACACTTAGAATATATTCTGAATAACAATAAGAACATGAATAACAATACTTTTTAAAGTGAATGTGCATCTCTTTTGACCAAATCTGTACTGCAATAACTTTCTAGAAATGTTAACACTAATGTGACAGAACAAATTAATATATCCTAAAAAAGTTTCTTACTGCTCCCCAGGGTCCAGTTCTCCATTGATATCCTCCCACAGAAGGACGGTTCCACTGGTTTAAACTGTCTTGTGGAGGGTGTATTGGGAGGTAACCTATTTCTGGAAAACGGCTTGGATGGTCGTGTATTCTTGGAACATGATGATAAACTGATGGACATGGTGGCATGTTACATCCTTGTTCCTTAGGAGGTCGGCCATCAGGATCACAGTAATTCTCATTGATTTGCTGATGATAGTTGACACAGATGACTTGTCTTGTTACTATTCCACTGTCACACGTAACTGTGCACTGACCAAAAGATTAACACAGTCTTTGGCACAGAACATCGATAATTAATAAACAAACACATTTATATTTACTTTTGACAAGAACAAACATACACTTTGCCTTTTTAAGGGATGCAATTTCAATCATGCTTGCAATAAAAAACAAAACAAAAAACTTTCAATTTCTAAACAGAGACTTGGCCAATAATCTAAACACACACATTAAAAAATTGTTACAATTAATACTTACAGGGGACCAATTTCCAACTTTCCACTCTCCACATGGGCTAAAGCAGCTTGAAATTTCAGCTGGTCGTGGTAAATGAGCACACAAAGATTCATCTGCTATCTCTCCATGAGCATCTCTACAACTCACATAGCGAGCACGATCACCCTTCCCACAGGATGCAGAGCACTGTCAGTGAACAATTCAAGGTCATCACATTTTAGGAGACAAAAACAAGACCATGCAAGCATCTAAAATACTAAGATAGTTTCTGTTGACTTGGAACTGAATTGCATTGCCTTAATTCTCATTAATCAGTTCAGTATATATAAATAGACAGCATTTAAACTATAATATGGAATAATTACACAGTTGCAAGTGACAACAGAAACATCAGCAACTTCCAGAACTCTTTAGTTGTTATACAGGGATGCAATATTTACATCAAATGTTAAAATATAAACTGATATTAACAATCCATTTGCCATTATGGTTTGTATTAGCAGATTCCATTCAGCCCCTTCTGATGCCTTTATAGCTGAGAAGTTCAAGGTGGACTTGATGAAGAAACCGCTGAGTAGTCTTAGTTTATGCACCCTTTACTGCTATTTACTTAAAATAGCAGTGCAAAAATATAACTGCATTATATGCTTTGTTAAATATCCCAAGAGATTAACAGACACATCCACATTTTATAGATAATTTTAAATTTTCTCATTTCCATCAAGTAAAACTAATTTTCAACATTATCAAAATTAAAATTTTTCATTAAAGAAAATTTATGCAGGAACTGTTTTACTAATGCTCATTTTAAAAAAAGAAGTCAAATTAGACCTTTAAAGACTCCAACTGTTTAGTATTACTATTCACATAAAAGATTTAAATAATATTTTAAAATCAAAGATGTTCTCCATACTTAGAAACTGATCAATCACACTTAAAAAAAACACTTCCTGGTGCACTATCAATCTTATGAAAACTATTTCACTCAGAACCCCAGCTCCTAGAATTCTGTTGTTTTTCCCTAATATTTTTCCTGGTTGAATTTGAAGCACACAGTTTGCTGGGAGTATCTATCTGCTCCTTAAGAAACAGTTTTATTTTCTTAAGAAAATACTAGAACCTCTTTTTAATCTATCCCAAGCAGATTTCAGTCTGAAAAACATATTAATGAAAGCTTCATGGAAAAATGGGTGAATGAGTGGAGGACTGCTCTGCAAGGTGTGACTTCTACATTACATACTGGGGTCCATGATCCATATCTCCATTGGGTCACCTTCTCCACATAAACTGGAGGAAGTGAAGTAGTCCATAATTTTGTGTTTTCTGGACAAGAGGGCAATTCACATTCCTGTGGGGATGAGAAAAAAAAAGCTTTTGAAATATACATTTTGGAAGAGCCAAATGTAAAACAAATGATTAGCATTAATTAACATGTAAATACCATCTTTTACATTTTCCCTGGAATTATTCAAAGACTTTTCATTGAAATGCTTTGTTTTGTTTTAAATGTCAAAGGAAATTTATTTAATCTTAAAACTGCATTAGTAATAACTAATAATATTGGCACTTTGAGAAAGAACAGTTTTGGCCAACCTGTTGGGAGAGAAGGAGCATAGACATTACAGTGTCCTGCTTCAGAGCCATGGGCAGCACAGAAGGACCAAGCAAAGGCAGTGGCTCTGCTACCCTGTCCTTTATACCTCCAGCTACTGAGAATATAAATTTTCCCAGTTTCAGTCAGTAGCCAAACAGGTACCAAAATTAAAAATGCAAAGGATGCTCAAACCCAGTGTTTGCACGTCTAAGCAGAAATAAACTATACCAATTAACGGGCTTTTATATTTAGAAGCTTAATNACTCAAACCCAGTGTTTGCACATCTAAACTATAAACTATAGTTTATAGTTTAGAAATAAACTATACCAATTAACTGGCTTTTATATTTAGAAGCTTAATTAAGAAGCCAGTTTGGTACTATTTATTAAGCAGGATGGCAAGCAGTGTCCTTACAATATTCTACATGTTGGAATGTTCTACAGCTTCTCCTGCTGCCAAATAATCTGGATTCCTTGAAGTCACATACTCTAATCCTTCAATCACATACCAATTTTCAAACATCCAGTCTTTAAATTACCCTTCTTTTAGTTAATTCCCTCTGCAAAATTTGACATTTGTGAAGAAAAGCACAGAGTTTAAGTATTTTTCTTCCTCATTTTAGAAGTGATTTCTTCCAAGTTCCCCCACAGAGTCAGTAGAAAGCAGCTGTATTTAGACACTTTTGACAGAGGAGTAGAGAGGTATTTTTTACTCACTTGGCTGTCTCTAGGACGAGTGGCAGCATTGCACTCCCTGTCGTCGTGCAGGATAACTCGGTACGTCCCAGTGACGCACTTGACCGCGCGCGCCTGGTACCCGCGCCCACAGGTTACAGCACACTGTTGAAGGCAGGAGTTTCGTACACTTGAAATAGTGCTATTTATAATCAAATTTCATTTTTAATTACATTTCTACTTTAAAACTCCTTCCAGAACAAACAGGAATGACTGCTGAGATGGTGTTAACCTCCTTTGTGGCAGACTATCAGATATTTAACCAGTGTCCATAGCACACCAATGAACAGCGCTTGTGCAGGACAAGCACTTTCTCTCTTTCCCTTTCCTATCCCCTGCAGTGAGTAGGCTGGAGGTTGGGCAGGAACACTGCCAGAACAGCTGACCCGACCTGATCAAAGCGACAACCCATGCTCCATAATGTCATGCATAGCAATAACAACTGGTGAAGAGAAAGTAGAGGAGAGGAAAGGGAGGAGAAAGGAGTAGCTTCAAATGAAATGCAGCTGTTAAATGTCTTTTCCTTCACTATAGAGTTTGACCAGACTGCACTCAAAGAAGTCACCTAAAACATTAGATGGCTGAAAATATTACGACACAAATCCTATCCCTATAAATGTTGTGGTTCAAGTACAAGTACTTGTAAAAATCTGGTGGTTGTGAATGGCTATAACCAGGTGGTACAGCAGAAAAACTCCAGTGAAAAGTTCCGCTCCAGTGACATGGATTAGTAAATTACTTGTACAAGCTATTTCAGAAAACTATTACTTATTCATAAGAATTCTATCATGGGACTGCATCAATTTTTTATTTAACTTTTGCATTTAGCTTAGGTATGGAAAGTCATCACCTTGTGATCACAAGATTACATTATGTTAGATAACAGTGTGGTTATCTCTAAGGCAAAAAAGTAAAAGAAATGTCTGCATTAAAAATATACTTAATTTCCAAACACATATTTATTCTGTATTTTAATAACAAGTTATATGTAAAAAGATAAAGGTCAGCTGCTATTTGGTTATGATTTCCCAATAATATCCAAGAAACACTGAATAATCTTTTGGTTTGATTAACTTGGTCTTATAAAAGCCACATGAAGTTGAGTATCTTACTTTTTTTAATTAATTCTCATCTATTTACTGACAAGTTTCCTTCACAAATTAATTCACTTTTTTCTAGCGTTTTAAATACACTTTTGTTTATATTAGGTGAGTGTCACACAGGAACATATTTCTCAACAGCACTTTCACATAAAGAAATAGCAGATCTTTCATCCCTGAAGGTAAAAACAAAACATAACAATAAAATACTAAGTCCTTTTCCCTGCTATTATTAGCATATGCATTTCTATGATTGATTGAAGTATATTGTAGATTGAAGATTGATCTATATCAATTGAAGTACACAGTAGATTGAAGACTGATCTATATTAATTGAAGCTACCACTTGCATGTGCCCACTTACCTATAAATATTTGGTCTTTTACCTGTCTTGTTCATCTGAACAGTTTGCTACCCTCATTTTCATTAATTTGGTGATGTAATATATTGATATGCAAAAGCATCTTTGATATTAAGGCTCACGATCAATTATTATTTTAGGCATTTAACTTACATATGGGTGCTCCTAAACTACAAGTTAGATACGCAATCCCTGCAGTCAAGCATGTGAATCAATTAACTAAATTGCGTAAAATTCAACTAAAACGTTTAAAAAGTATTGTTTTGTGATGGCTCATAGCCTGAACTATAGGACAAGAAGGCAGGAATCCTTATGTACTCACTGATCCCCAAGGCCCTACTTGCCAAGATGCACATTCATGACGTTCACAGGGTGTTACTGACTCTGGTCTGTCATTTGGGTTACAGAAATCATCTCTCAGTTTTTCATCATTAAGTTGGCACCAGACTTGACGATGCTTCATTCCTTTGCCACATGTCACAGGACACTGTAAAATTATTATAAATATCAGTTTTCAGAGACATGAATTTGCATTAATGGCCTCAATTTCTTTTAGTTACTTGTTGGACTATAAAAGTCACATCAATAACAAAAATATTCTATGAATGTAAGTAGTCCAAAAAAACCCATTTTTGATGAACTTTTCATTTCCTGCTAAGTCCAACTCAAATGCTAATACAAAGAAAGCACTATTGAGATTCTAAAGATACAAATTATGAAAATTATGTGCAGTTCATTTATTCCCAATAGTGCATATATCACAGCTTTCACTGGAAAAATGTTTAAACTGTCCACAATTCTTTTATATCCCTCTAACCTATAATAAAATTATTATAATTTTATTAAACAGTTGCCTGTATAGTTCTCATTGCTTCATTAAAAAGGAAGGTATGCAAATTACTGCAAATACATTTACTTTACGTTTCTTCACCATCTCATTTTAATGTAACGAAATTAAGGAGAAAAATAAATTCTAGGAGTGTTTTTCAGAAGTTTTCATGCCATTCGTAGATGTGTGATTTTTATCAGACAAATCATAGGACTTCAGAACTTTCATAAACACGTGGCCAAAATAAAATAAATCCCTAAACACTTAATGCAGTTTATTTTAATATCGATGACCAGGACCAAATGCACTTGAAGTTTTACACAGTTTCATTACCTCACTCCAGTCAGTAACTGACCAGCTTGGACATAAGAATTCATTGCAACTCTGTGTTACAACTCTTGGAAGCTCCTGGCATTCTCTGTCCGGAAGATGACGACCCAAGTTGTTCATACAAAAAGCTTCTCTGGTTCTGACACCTCTTGCACAGCTCCTGGAACACTGTGGTGTATAGTTACAAAACAGGAAACAGAATACAATAAAACCAGGCCAAAATACATTATCAGTCTTAAAGGTAAAAGACGTCATGATTGCGCCAGACAAAAGCGTCCTCTGTTTAATCCACAGAATGCTAATATGTTCATTTGAGATAAATTCAGCACTTTGTACAACAGTTCCAAGATAAGCTCTAACAAAGAAAAAAACCAAACTTGTACAGAACTAAATTAATAAGACTGTAAATAAAACATACACCTTTAATTATCAGATGTTTGCTGCTGACATCTAAAACCAAGCTGCAAAGAAGCTACCCATTCTTACAAAAATGTAAGGAAGCTGGTGAAATATAAAGGTTGATATTAGCTGATTCTACATATCTGTATTTGTCAAACATTGTTTCCTTCTAGTTATTAAAGTAAAAAAATATAGAGGAACAAACATTTGGTATGTATGCTGACCAGAACTATAGTGGTACAATTATAAAGTTTCAAATCTGTACCTCTGACCATTCTGTGTAGTGCCAGCTTCTTAGCATACAGTCGCCATGGCAAGGCTCTCTGGCTGGGGGTTTCTGCTGATCAGCACAGTACTTATCATCCACTGGAGCACTGAGTCCTCTTGCAATAGAGTGCTTCATGCAGAGGATCTCAACAGACCGATAACCCGGGCCACACTTTGATGTACAGTCACTTTTGCCAACACTCTGCCACCTAAAACGACAAACTGTTGTAGAAAGCTAACTGTGTTTTAAAAAATATGACCATGGCAATTAAAGCACTCAGAGAATGTACCAGGAATTAGAATGTAAATGTAGATATGCATTTTAGGGAACAAATAAAACTGTAAACTCTATCTCATAACTGGCTTTTCAAAGCAATATAAAAGAATTTAACTCATAGGCTCAAAAGAACTTTTAAATTTGAAGGACCTATTGTCTTAATCTCCTAGGTGACTTTGAAAAATGTAAGCTATAATTCTAACTCTTCATCCTCTGAATATTTCAGTGTGGGTTATCTTGGAGTGCAAAAATACAAGTCTGTTTCGAATTAGTTCCAGTTGTGGGTACAATTCTGGTGGAAAATGTATTTCATGCAGCAATACAAGCTTTTGTGCCAAAATACATAGAACAGATTCACAATTCTAACAAGAGATTTTGTATTTTACCAATAAAAATTAAAATTACCCTAGTTCTATGTGGAATTGAAGGTGTAAATATCATGTATAAAGCCTTTTCACCAACAGATTTGAGGAAAACAAGGAGACATAGGAAGGATGAGGAAGATAGAGATGGATGGAGGGGCAGAGGATAAAGCAATCCGAATTACCTTGATTCAATGTCAATCAATAAAATCCTATAAGACCACAATAACTCCATCAGTTAGGAACCTTTCTTACCTTAATTCACACTCTGTATTACACTCCTCAAAGACACTTGGTACAGTGGGTATTAGTTCACATCTTTGATCAGACACCACCACATGATCACTTTTACGTACACATGTCATTCTTCTTCTTCGAATACCTTGAAAAAGCATCAAAAGAAGTAAATAAAGGGCTAATAAGACTGCCTTAGTGGATTCCAGTCATCATTTAGGAACTGAGGTACCCCATTAACACAAACTGCTGTACACAGCAGATTCCACACAAACATGCTCCTTTGTGCAGCTCACCATATTCCAGGTGGAGAACAACCTTTCCCAGTCACCTTTTCCACTTCCCACCTGTCCTACAGTGGTCTCACAGGATAACAACTTCCAGAGAAGTACATAAGTGCAGCAGTCCATTTACTCATCAGGTTAAGTATCCCAAATGCACCATGTATGTCCTGCTAATTAACATATTTCCTAAACCACCTTGTTAACTTGGACGCTGTGATCCTTTTCCTTAAAGAAGCAGAGAATTTGACCATAGGGTACCGAAAAGATTTGGAGATCTGGGAGAAATACCACAGCTGACAGCTGTTCTGCTTCTCTGGCACATGAGCATGTATATAGCCTGACTCAAAACCAGAAGGAACTCACCATCACATATTTTCTAGCACCTACTAATAGGAGTATTTGTCAAAAATCTGTGTATATACACTTTTGTATATACACATTTCATAAATGCTGTGGCTTTATTTTTAGACTGGAATGGCCTAGAGAGTAACAGTTTAAAATAGTCGAATATATCTTTAAATGGCTTTGTCCCATGTAGCAGATAATAAAGAAAAGAAAAATGGATGAGTATGAAAGACTGCAGACAAATCAGGGAGCACCTGGAAATGGTAAAATGGAAGCCTAATGAATATTAATAGACATACAGTACCACTTTATAAGAATGCATTAGATTTGATTCAACCCTTTTTTTAATGAACTGCTCCTGTGTCTCCAAATGTAGGTTTGAATATAGAATTATACTTCATAAGTACTAAAAATAGCAAAAACAAAAATCAGAAGCTATTCTGTCCTCAAAGGCTCTGTGAACTTAAAGTTTACTGAAGCTAACAAGTTTCTTCCTTACAAGTAATGGTGAATAGTCAGAGAACTGAAGATGAGTCTTCCTAAATCCCATCAGGTCTTTGTTTCTGGTGAAAAAAATACATCACATTACCTTGGCACATCCTGCTGCAGTCTTGCCAGGGTCCATAAGGATCCCATGTAAACAGATCACTTCCATCTTCTATTGGGACATTGAATGAATAACGCACATCAGGGTTGTACAAATTCCCTACACACAAAACCTTGATTGAGATAAAACAATAACTGTTTTTCAGTGAATTTGAACATAAAATTACGAACACAATGATCACGTAGGAAATTTTCAAACTTATGAAAACAGTAAACATGCACCTGTAAGGTTAGTTCTTCTTCAACTCTATCAGTGCTGTTAATTCGTTCCATTGTATTGTTTGAACCACTGTACTCGAAAATGGCTCCTTTGATATTGATTTCTCTTTTCGACATGCTTACAACAAAATTTCCATTCAAGATAAAATTTCCGTGAATATCTGATAAAGCTGTAAGTGAAATAAAATATTGGAAATCTAGTCGGTTAAAAAGTTCCATCAATAAAATCTCACCAACATATAGCTTTATTTGTCAATGTAAAAAGTTGTACCAAACAGTTCAAATTAATGAATTCAGTCCTACCCATCAGTAGCTTTCACCTGAGCAGTGGTCATGAACTTTCTAAGCCATGGATTTTCTTTGTGTTATAGTAATTAAATAATATTTGTTCCGCTGAAGGGCTGACTGCAGTCCTGACTTTTAAATTTGGCTAGGTTCTGCTACTGCACAAGGAAACAATAATTATTGGTATTTCTGCCCTATTCTACAGCCCACATCCTTGTATTTGCTACAGCTACTTCTAGTGAAGTGGGTTTTAGAAGTAAACTTGAAAATAAAAATAAATTATTAAGCATTTTTGATCATAATTTAATACAATGACCTACAGGCAATTATAAAGATTAATGACAAGTTACACATTTTTAAAATAAGGTAAAACTTATAGTACAAGATGCTATTCAGGCATCACTATATTTGAAATGGAAGCTAATGTCAGGGCAAGAGGGTTGTTGTCAGGTGACAAAGAAAACCTTTTGAGAATTGTGAAGTTTGTTGACTAGAATGAGAATGGAAGAAGAGACAGAAGACACACGGCAAATATGCTTCAATATTTTTTTAGGCACTTCAGATACAATGAAACTACAGTGAAACAGAACAACCAAGATTTTTGGTAGGATATACTTATGAATTCTTTGTTGCCTACACACACTTGCAAATCTATCAGCATGTGATGACCTTTCTATCTTTATGTCCCAAACATAATAGAAAAAAAGAAATATGAGACAGCTGCTAAGTTTGCTGATGGTCAGACTGCTTTGTTCATAAATGAAGTGTATGCTTCCAAGATTTAAACCAACAAATATCTGCATGATTCCTGAGTTCACAATTAATTGTGACAACAAAGTAAAAAATTGATAAAATGATGCAAGGTGCTATAATTCTTATTCTCTGATGAATGAAGACACTCATCTAAAGAAACCTTAACATGTCACTGATTTAGATACTAGTTTTCTGAAAACTATTATCTTCAGAGCAACTCAGGCCAATGAATATACAAAATACTTCAATATTTTCTCCAGTTTTTTTCAGCCTTCTCATAATATACATCCAGAGCAGATCTCTGTCAAAAGCACAAAATCTATCCATCAATGTTGTACACAGGAGGCTTTTACCAAGGTAGTTGTCATCTTCTGGTTTCCCTGAGTAGCTGTGCTGTCGAATATCAATGTTTGTTGCTCCTTTGGGAATATTTACTACAACATTGTAACCTGCAAATTAATTATATACAAAAAATAGTCAAGAATTAGTAAATATGAAAATAAATTTTCATTTGCAAAACCCTAGAGTGCACCAGAGACAACCAATACTGAATGCCTGCATGTGTTAAGAAGTGTTAGGTTCTGTGCTCAGATATGTGAATTCTTTACCCCTAACACGAGCTCAATCTACTCAGAAAAATCCCTAGAGAGCAGAACTACTCTAAAAAGCAGTCAGGTGTATCAAGAGGGACTCAGAAAACACTGTAACTGTTCAAAATTTAAACTTTTACAGAAATCTGGGTAAACCACTTAATATGAAATATCTCCATTCCCTGTTTAGTGATTGAGGTAGCTTTTCTCTCACAAGAGTATTTCAAGACAACATGCTAAAGAATGAGTCTTGAATACTAAAATATTGCAGTGTTGCAGGCCATATGCATAGGCAGGTAGACACAGCTGTTAGCTGTTAGCCATGCTTGATCAACCTTCTGCTTAAAATATTGAGTGCACTTCCTTCAAAATACACATGCATCACAAATGAGTCCCCAGTTCTTGTAATATCTCCAAGTAATATCATGGTAGCCTTGCTATCAAGTAACAAAATAAGGTGCATCAAGACCTTTTTAGAAAAGTCACGCTGCACATAAACCTAGGTTAAAAAATCCAAACATGTTCCTCACAGATGCTAAGCACTAATTCATACGGCTGAGAAAAACTGAGTACAGCAAACATTGGAAACAAATAATATACACAAGCATGTAATCTGAGGTATTAATAAAAGTTTTGATAAGTTTTACACCTATTTCACTGTGTTTAACCATATTCCTAAATAATCAACAATTAACAATTTAGTTGATGCATCTCTAATTTAAATTAGAAGGTAGAAATTTAAATCAATATCCTTTTCATTTGGTACTAGGTTTGACTGGGGTAGAGTTAATTTTCTTCACAGTAGCTGGTAGGGGCTGTGTTTTGGATTTGTGCTGGAAAATGCTGGCAATTCAGGGATGTTCTAGTTATTGCCAAGCAGAGTTTACAGAGTCTAGGCCTTTTCTGCCTCTCACCCCACTCCATCAGCAAGGAGGCTGGGGATGCACAAGGGTGGAGGGCATATTGTGAGGGCATACCAGTGCTGCCCAGCTGACCACAGGGCTATCTCAGACCATATGACATCATGCTGGGCATATAAAACTGTGGAAAGGGAGAAGGGGGGAATGTTCACAGTGCTGGCATTTGTCTTCCCATTTCACTGTTACGGCTGACAGAGCCCTGCTTTCCTGGCTGGACACCTGCCTGCCCATGCGAAGTGGTGAACTAATTCTTGCTTTGCTTTGTGTGCACGGCTTTTGCTTTATCTATTAAACTGTCTTTATCTGAACCATCTGAGTTTTCTCACTACTATTCTTCCAGTTCTCTCTCACTAGGAGGTAGTGAGTGAGTGACCGGCTATGTGGTTCCAGCTGGGGTTAAGCCATGACAAATTTCATAATTCATTGATTTCCAAGTGCTTTTAATCTATTAAAACTATGCCATGCATTGTAATGAAAATTTAATCTAATTACAGGTCCATCACATTTACCAGCGGAGGGCAGCACTGCAATTGCAAATTGACAAGATGCATGCTCTGGATAAATACAGTTTAGCCAATCTTTCAATATACTGGGAAGAAACCCAAAACACAGTTAAAAAAGCCCCTCATCTCACACACTGAAAACCTTGTGGTAATAGAATAAAAGAGGAGAAAATAAGGAGGAAACTATAAACAAAACTGCATAGCATGTTGTCAAGGATACACAAAGAGAATAGATCACATATTAGGACACTGAGAATGACCATTGTCCAGGAAAGCCTCAGATGCTCTAATTTGATGCCATAATAATAGCCAACATAGTAATAATGTGTATATAATTAGATTACCATCTCCTAAACTGGAAGCCAAGTAAATTAGTATTTCGCTTTAATGGATTTTTGATTATTTCTTCACTACTGCTTACAGTTATTGACATCATCATAACTGCATGAATATAAGCACACACCTGCTGTGATAGAATTTGGAATTGGTAACAGGCTGCTATTATCAATTCCAAATTCTGCCTTAGTAAAACAGCTCATTTCAGTTTGAAAGGGAACCAAATGAAGTTAAAAGAAAAAGATCAACTGCTCATCAATATACTTAGCTTGTGATCCTAATGCAGAATATTTTTGGAAAATACTATTTCCTCAGACAATGTCTTCAGTCATTAGCCTAGGGATGTCTTAGACGTCTCATTGACACTGGAGTTTTAGTGATCAGCTAAGTACAGTTTCTTGTTTGCATGACTGTATTCCTACTTGAGTACACCCCATGATAATCTCAACTGTTCAGCATACTGTTCATTGGTATAACTCAGTATTATCTCTTATATGCTATAATTCAAGAATTTGAGCATAATTTAAAACATTCCACTAGCAATAAAACCAAATAATAACGGAAGGTTTTCCTCATCCCAAAACATGGGGGCTTTTTCCCCCTCCAACTTCAATTTGAAGCAAATAATTCTGTGACAATGGAAAGTCATTAAATAGGAGAGAGTGACAGTCTTGACCACATTTGCATAATGGCAGTTTCACATAATGGTCACTTGACTTGTAACAAATGTGCGTGTGACAAAATTCATGTGCTATCTATAAGCAACTTCTTAGGACAGATACAAGAAAAACCACATGTATTTATACAGAAAGGGTAGCTGTATAATTTTTTTTTGTAATTTTTGATGGGTGTGTGCCTTCTGCCAGGGGAAAAGAAAATCCAACAGGATACCTGACAGACTTTCCTCTTCAACAGCAATCCCTTTGTTCTGCACAGATCCTATTTGGCAGCTCTCCAGGTATCATTTTCACTTCACCTGTGGCCTCTTTCAACCAGTGAAGTGGCATGAAAATATCTAGGCTGATATTAACCTGGAGACTTCTGTCCTTATGTTCTGTGCTCTAACTACTTAACTGCACTGCCTTGTACATCCAGTAGTCTCTCCATACTTCACAGAAAAGACTAAAAATAGAAGAACTATCCGTAGCTCTATTAGAGAAACTAAATCAAATAAATAAGAAATACCAGGGTTATTCATAATTTTCTCATTCACTACCTGTCAATGAGGAGGAAAAAACATAAATATTGTTACCCCTGTTCTCTGGAAGGAGGAGGCTCACATTTCACAGGCTGTACTTTTCACTCTAGGAGAAAAGGAACCTCATCAGCTGCTCACAACACAAACTTCTTGCTATCTCTTTACACAACCAAAATGAGACACTGGAATATGTCCTTCAGCTGCAAAGTTACAGACCAGAGAATGCAAAGTATAAAGCAGGAAGCATTTGTCCTTTAAAAGTACTTTTATTTTTACAATTTCTTTTATTTCTGGCTTTGACCTTTGAGGAGGTTGATTTTTTTTTTCCACTTGAATGGGTAAGTATGCATAGTGTTTGCCTCTGCATCCTTGAGAGGGAATGTGACTGAAAAATCAAAGATTTTTTTTGTTGATAGAGGCCCTAAAGAACACACACTGAAATTCTGCTTCCTTAAATGTAAAGAATAATTTCTAAGTCACAGTGAAGTGTGCATTGAGATTAAAAAAAGGCAAAACAAACATACCATAGTGAGCACTGTTGAAAGTACCTGCAAGTGTCTTACATGAAGAATTATCCCCACCACAGATCCCACATTTGTCTCTCCTTGCCTTTGAATTCAAAACATGATCACAGCCTGCTTGCTATAAAAAATAATAAAAATAAAAAGGTCCCATGTCACTCAGTCCAATGGAAAACGATGGAAAAAAGTAATTTAAGCTTCCCACTACCCAAAAATATTTTTGCTCTGTATACATCTAGTCTTCCTTGGCAATTCATTAAAAGCCATCTGTGGTTTTGGATTCTGCAGTGCAAGGGCAAAATAGAATGGTGCAATCCCAACACACTCTATATGCAAAGAACTGCATAAGAATAAATAACAGTACATAAAGACTTTATATAAAAAATCAACATAATTTATAAATTCTAATTTATAATTATATTAGAAGTCTTAGAAGTTTAAAAGCAGTATGTACATATACATGGTCATCAATTCATTTGAAGTCTGTCATTACTGAAAAGAAGCAAAGAAATACACATAGACTGTGCTGCTTAAACTAACATAAGCACAATTTTTCTTCATGTATTTTTACTGAAACTTACAGGGGTTTTTTGAACTATGATAAACAGGACAATTCTCTGGCATTTCCTCTTTATTCAACCACATAAAAATAAGCTATATTTGCTCCTCATTCTGAATTTGCTCAGTTTCACTGCAGTCAGCAAAACCTCAAAAAGGCTTGATAAAAAATTCTTGAATTGTTAAAATATATTACCTTGCTTCTCCCAACAAAATCTTGTGGCAATCCCACAGCTGCTATTAAGCAAAGAGTGCTGAATTGATTTAAGGATCAGTTCCTCCTGATTTTGCAGTAAAGTAATAATTACATAATCTATCTACCCTTGGATTTTCTACTGTTTACTTCTTTGGTAGCAGAAATACAATGCTAATAATCATACAGCATGCTTCTTTCCTCCCTTTAGGCTAATTTTGGATCAGTTCCTCACTGCTTACTTGAACATTATCAGCTCTTTCACATATGAATCTTAATGAAGCAATACTCTGGGTCTTCAGGTTCAACTACATGTTCTTAACTTAATTGCTTCCATTTCCAGATCTTTAATTTGATAGGTAATAAAATTAGTTTAGGTGAACTCAGAACATCATATTTTTAGTAATGTTTATTTGTGTTAATATTTAATGTCTACTTTACTACCTGTAAAAATTGATTTTAATAATTAATAAGTTTAGATTAAATACCCTGCACAAGCCTTGAACACAAAGGTCATTGGTTTCTGCTCCACAGGGAGTACCATCAGCAACTCTGTCCTTCAGCTGATAGTAGGAAGTTGTTCCAGAAACTCGGCAAAAAAGTTTACAGCGATCTTTCATAGAAACTGGAAAGAAAATCCAAGAGGTTTCTTGTCTGTTTTAAAACGTTATTTAAAGTAACATTTTCATTGCTTTCACTGAAAAGATGTGTCATTACTTACTACCACTGTATTTTGGAAGCCAGCGAACAGCAGAGGTCAGACCGTTGATATTAAAGTGTTTTCCATCAAATTCAGAGCACTGTTGCTCACGAAAATCTTTTTTGCCTTTAGGACACGAATCAGTATTACATGACCGAAATTTCATCCTGCGACCAACACAGTACCTTCCTCCATTTCTTGGCCTAAAAAAAGGTAAATATAAAACACACTCATTTTCTTAAATTGCTGTTTTCCAAGAAAAGCAGCCTCAGCCACTGATCTAAAGAGGAGAATCTCACACAGCATTCTGTCAGCTGTGTAACTGACTTACACACACTCAGCTTCTACTGTGCATTCAGTTATACCCAAAATAAACCCAATCCTCCTAAGATACTGTTGCTGAGGTGGTAATCTCACTATGGATGTTTATGGTCACATTATTATTTTTACTTCTCTTACAGCTATAACTATTTTCTCCAGGTAAAAGCATTAATAATTTTACCAATTTTATCAGTTTAGCTATTTCTACGCAAGCAGCATCTCCCTCAGGAATTTGAAATTATTATTTTAGAGAGTGACAAAGAAAGAAGACCATTAGGAGCTGGCACAGTCTATTCTGTAGTCCTAATATTGGTTTCACTTGGGGGATCAAAAGAATAAAAAGAGAAAATTGTGGAAAATACCCCATTGACTGTAAAGTCTAAAATACATTTTAACAATTATAAACCCTGACACAAAATAATTCAGTATTAGAATGTTCTTGGGGAAGGAAAAAAGAATCAATCAACAGTATATTGATGCTATCAATCACTACAGACTAGAAGAGGCATTATCTAATGGCAATCTAGTCTACTGCCTCTTACTCATCAGAGCAAATGAAATAACCCAGGCCATTTGATTGAAGTTCATTTATCCTACTGATAATATCAAGCTGATGTGACTTCATAGAAAAACCCTGAAACTACTCAGGCACCAGCTGTGGTTCTGCTTCTGGACAAGTTAAGGGTAAAGTTCTCCTTGACTTTTATTACAGAGAACAAAACCCACATAGAATTATTCAGTCAATGTGATTTTCTAGTTATAAAGGTAAGTTTTAAATGCCTCTGTTATAACCAGTGCTCCCTGTGGGTTCTTACTGGTGGTGATGATGTGGAAAAGCCTTAAATCAAAGCAAATCAAGTGTTTCACTAAAGAGATTAGTAAAGAATACAGGTATTTATTATTGCAGTTCTTACTGCAAAGAAAGCATCTAATGTTAAAAGAAACCTCCACAGTTAGAGTAAACCTAGAAAAAAAGACCCTGCCAAACTAAGTTTTTAGAAACATCTGCAAGAATGGATAATACTGTTGAAAGACATGAGTAATCTGAAAGTCCTCTGCATATTAGAGTCTGTGAACTTAGTTCTTTCCAAATGTGGCTGAAAGAAGCACTTTTTACTGGTGCTTCAAACTGATTTGCACAGCCCAAAATATCTCTACTTTATTTTAAGCCAATCCATAATTTTTTAATATCTTCATTGTATAAATGAAAAACACAATAAAACATAAAACAAAATGTAAAACACAATAAAAAAACATACTCTGGTTGATTACACAGCCTGGTGGTGCTCTTGATTCCACCTCCACAAGTTCTTGAACATGAGCTATAAGGTCCCCATGGTCCCCATTCTCCATCTACAGGACGCAGCTCCATTTCTCTGCTCACACAAATTCCATGGCGGCAGTGCTGCACAGGAGACAAACAAAATAAAAATTCATAATTCAAGCAAAAAGTTACTGTATATTTTAGGCACAAAAAGAACAAAATGTAAGCACTCACTGCTCTTATCTGGATCCAGGTATCTTCTAAAATGTTTGATTTCCTTTAAGATAACTTACCCTGTAGTCATGTTTTAAAAAATGCTATCCAGAGTTCTTTGATCGCTAGGAAATCTACTAGGTATTGAATATTTATCTGTCTTTTCACTTTATCCAAATATCTCTAGAAGATATTGAATTCCTGATACAGTTTCATCATAAAGTTCAAAAATATATTTACAGCTTTTATGTACAAGACTTTTCCGTTTAATTTTGAATTTGTGCTGATACAAAAAGTGAAAAGTTATCAGAATCCACCAAGAAAATTAGGGTGTGTTGAACATCTCAAGAGCTAAATATCTAGTGGGATTGTTTGAGAAAAGCAGACAAGCATTTAAGACCATGATTATGTAAAGCAAGATGATGCTATAGATTCATTCTTGAACTCAGACTTTCACATCTATAACAAAAGGTGTAAAATACTTTGATTTATTTATATTTTATTATTTTTTAATTACTACTAATTTAACAAAGCTATTACCATTAAAATTGAATTAATAGTTAAATTTAAAAAAACAATAGTAAAGAAATAATTCTTAGAGCAAGATACTATATTGCAATGCCTATTCTGTTACTTTATATCTTATTCTTGGTAAAGAACTACCTATTTCCACTAAAAAAATTGCATAAAGGAAGAATTTTCATTTCATATGCTGGGATTTACATTTTTAAGAGGAAAAAGACTGCAAGACAATTTTGGTGTGAAAATGTCAGTAATGAGACTTCACCACACTGTAAATGTAAACTTTTATTGTTTATAGAAAGTAATTATCTTTATTTCCCCAGAAGCATCAATCTCTTGCTTCTAAGTATGTACTATCCCTGTTCCTGACTGCAAATAAATGTCCACTTCAAAGGTTATTCAAGAAGTAAAATGACTAAAAGTAGTAGTACAAGAAGTAAAATGACTATTCAAGAAGTAAATGACTAAAAAGTCTAAATGAGAATCTTACGATGGGTGCAAATGTGACTTTTTCCAAAGAATCCACAGGAATTACCAGGATTAATCCTACTGATGACTTACAGCAGTTGGAATTCTAATTCACTGGTATACTTTAGACAATTCCAAGTAGTGTATTTCATCACAAAATAGCGGAATAGTTTGATACTGAAATAGAATATTTACGAGATACTATAATTTCAGCACTATATATCCTGCTGACTTCTATGTGGAAAATGTGTCAATTTTGTCCTTGACTTCAAACACCTTCTGTGGCATCAAAGACTGCCCTCCTCTGGAGACAAGACACTGGGCCAGGACTGAATACATGGGGCCACTGCTCATACATAATAGAGAGAATTCTTTATTTCAGATGCCTGTTTGCAGACTCAGGATTAGACCATCCATTAATTAGGTTTGTTGTCAGGAGGGATTCTGCTACTCCTATTGACAGGGAGTGCCTCATTCCATCTTTCCCTGCAGGAAACAGAGTAGACAGATCAGCCACTAGAGCAGGTAATACCAACTCAACTGCTTGTTATTTCTGAAGCCTAGGCTTTGCCTCTCTGCAAGACAAAACAGCCTCAAATTACCTTGAATGCTAGAAGGATTTTGATAGTCTCTGGCACATAAAACCATTTAAGAACCTCTGACATACAAAGGATTAAATAATGAAACAAGTATTAAACTTGTTTTTTAACAAGTTTAATATTTTTTTACAATTTTTTTACAATTTTATTTTTACAATTAATTTAAACATTACATGGAATTTCTTAAGCAATATTACAAATTTATTGTAGAAATTATCAAGAAACAAACTTTGCTGAACACACAAAAATTGTGTGCAGTCTTTCTGAATACAGCAGACTGGCACAAAACTCAAATCTTGTTCAGTGGTTTTATCATTGCCTAAAATAACTCCTTTAATAACAACTTTTTCCTAGTTAGTACATGCTTTTGTTATATTGATACTTATGTTCACATGCTATCAACCATTTTGTACTCAAAATACGAATCTGTCACAGAATCAGGTTCTGTTTTCAAGCTTCTGCCTGAGTTCCTAATCCAACTTGATGAGAAAATTGCCTGCCTGCATAATTCCTTGTCACATCAACTCTTGCATATAGGCCATATTTTTTAAGCTCTGAATGTCCTTCCCTAAGAATATGATCATTCCAGGTGATTTTCAAACCCAGAGCAAACACAGAACAAAAGCTGGATCTTGGCACAGAGCTGTGTAAATGATGACCCAGGCAGCTGGACAGATCATCACCTAACACTAAAACTAATGCTTTAACTTAAAACCAAAAAGCCACCATTATTTCACTGCACATGAATTCGCACTGGAGTGCTTACTGTTAGTTTGTGTTATTTTTTTTTCAAGATGGCCTTCAGTTACTTTTACATCCAAGCCTTCTAGTACCTAACATCAAATCCCTAGCAATCGAAGGCAGACTTCCTACATAGTCCATCCATGAGGTAAATGAGCAACATTAAGAATTTGCCTTTCCAAGAACTGTCCTAGGCATCTTAAGAAATTATTTTTATGCTCTAGGCTAAAGAGTCCAAATTGCCCACAAAATGAATAGTGAATTCTAATATAGACAGTGACCTAGCATTTAGGTACTTCTTCCACCCAGCAAAACATTTACAAAAACCTGAAGGGAGATTTCAAGTAAAGAGTTGTAAACCCAAATTTTATACCCACAACAGTATAATTTTGATCCATAAAAATGCAAAGCATATGCTCACATCTGGGATTTTAATAGCTTATTCAACAAACTTGTCTCAGCTATAATTCTGCTGCATTCCTACAGAAGCAACATGATGAAGTCACGGTAGAAAACTCCAGCACCAGACATGTTCCACATGTTCCTCTGTGTTGGCTTGAATTGAGAATAGTATGATATATAGAGCTTTCATAGACCTAAATATAATTGCTAACAATTTTTTTCTACATTTTTTATGGCAAATATAGCATATGCATCATGTAAAGTGGGTATCATATGTAATTCCAAACATCTAGATTGCAGCAACTGGCAAGGCTGCTCTAGTCAGGATCAACAGTTGGTTTTCTGTCAAGAAACCTAGAAATGCTTCAAATTTGGAATCAATAAACATATGGGTACCCACATTTTTTTTCATTAATAATCTTATAATAAGCACTTTGAGACTTTCCTATGGTTTAACCCATTACTTGATAAATTGATTTCTTTTATTAATTTAAAAGCTTGCAATTTATCTCTTACTGAACTTGTTGAATTTCCAGGAAAGCAACCTTGAAAGAAATTATTCAAGCATTACTTGACAGGCTATACTCAACTTTGACTGAGCCAAGGAGAGTGGTTGACGCATGCAGAACAGGACTAGAGCTCCTCTGAAATCAAGCATGTCCCACACAGCCCACCAAGGAGAGAAGTGGGACCCCAAGGCACATAAAAGGAACTAAACCAGAGCAGTCAATAAAACAAGCACACAAGGCAGAAGAAATGGAGCTTGGAAAGACGCCTAACTGAAGGTGTTGCCACAGCATCTCAGTTCTTTATCTCTGTGGCATGGATTCTCAGACAAGTCTACAGTTACTACTCAAATGACATTATCTACAAAACCCACAGTATTTGAATTTTTTCAATGTTTTCAATTTGTTCTCGCAAAAAATCTGCATACTTTATTTCTCCTGTGAAACTTCTAATTTTTATGAAATTATAGCTCATAGAAAAATATTTCACAGAAATCCCAGTTTACAGAAAAAGAATTTACAGTTTAAGCCCATATTTTACTCTGTTCTAACAGTTCAAAAGATCTGCTGCTGCTTTCCAGATGGTGAACGTATTCCCCTATCTCCAACTCTGGTAAAATCCATCTGATTTTTTAATACTTACTTTACATATATACACATAAAATTATTTATTCTTTCAGATTCAATATCTTCATGTATTCATGAGGTAGTCAAGCTGTGCAACAATTCTTAAGAGTAATCAGTAAATGTAGGTACTACCTACAAGTGAAGAACAGCAAACATACTTCAGAATTAGATGGGTATTTCTATTACTGTTCAAAGCAATTCTTTGTTGCACTGCATCACCATTCTCAGTGGTCCCTGTATCCCTGTTTTTTATGCCAAAAGGACTAGGATTAAACCTTAATTGACTCGATAGCTATTCTGAACATTTTTAGATGCTAGCTCAATATACATTACATATCTACAGTGAATAGAATTGGTTAACATGTCTCAAACACAAAAAGGCACATGCTTTCCAATCCAGCTGTTACTTCTATCATGTGAATTCCTTCTTGCTGTTAAAAAGATTTTTCCAGACTTCAGTGACACTTGGTTTTGTCAATGTTTAAGTAGCAAACTGCCATTATGTAGAACAATAGGATATCCCCAGGACACAGAAAAGTTTGGGTCAGAATCATACAGCTACCTTCTACCTCTCCATTCCAATGCTCAAGGAATCAAGAGAATATGGGCATATTTCTAGATTCCTCAGGAATCCAGGAAGGATCAGAGTGCAACCCTTTGGAGTGCCTCAAAAAAATAAACCACTCACACTCTATTGGATATTTTAGCTGTTATTTTCCTAGCAGTAAAGACTTGTCCTGAGAATGCCACGCCTGGAAGATGGGTAGTTTCAACAACTTTTCTTCTTTGGAGGTGGGGTTTTTTTTTAACTCAGATATGCTTCACTAAATCCAACTGTCAGAGTAGTCCACAGAGCAAGATCCATTAACACGACCATGACATTTGAAATCTGAGCTTAAAAAGTTGATACGAAAATAAAAAATGCCTTAAATGGATCTTTTCTGTAGCCATCACAGCAATAATGTTGCAAATACTAAATATAAAACAATTTACCTTGCCGGAAAATATTAATTACAATTAATAGTCACCATGTCTTATGTCCATTAACACCAGCAGCAACTTGCAGTCTGAGCTTGAGAAGAGTGGTCCCTTAGTCAGGAACAGATGACAATTTGTCAGATTAATTAATTGCTGTTCTTTCTTACATCTTTCAGAGGTAATGACTGTAATTAGCTCTTTACTTCCTAGAGAAAAATGGTTCCACTACACTAATTACATAAAATAGGGTTTTGTATTCTTATATAAAAGCAATCCTCTGATGCTGGCAAATTAGAGTCAATTTAACTGAAGATTACAAATGAAGTTTCCATAAAAGATGAACTTCCCTTCTGATGAGTGACTGACTGAAAAATGGGTTAAACATTGTAACACCAACAGCACACATAGGCTATAATCAAGCAAAGCTTACACTACAGCCTTCAAGTAACTTTTTCTAATCTTGCAAGACAGAGAGAAGCCATTTGAGACAGTTTATCCACTAGGTTTGTTATCCATTAAGACACTATTTTCAAATTCCTCGCTAATATTGTCTTACCAAACACGGAATCTTTTAAGATTAAAAGTTATTGGGGGAAATTTAGAAATAACTGAGTGCAATGAGTGCCTATTATATGAAGAAATTAGAGTTTTTAATCATTTTTGAACACATAAAATTATTTTTTAAAAAATTAACACTGCTCCCACAGTCCCTGAAGCTGCCAAAGCAGCTCAACATAAACCACTCACACTCAAGAAAATCACTGACATACCTGATCATGTAAAAAATCTCAAAAACATTTATTCTTACAATATCCTAACAAGTAAGAAAACACTTCTGTTTGCTGGTGGTGAAGTGAGACATGAAGAAGCCAAATACTAGACTAGTAAATAACTCAAGTATCTAATTTCTGTTCACTTCCCACACTACTGACAAATCCAAAACTAAAAGCCTCAAATCTTGACTGGAAACTGGATACAACTAGCATCCACCATTACTTCTGTTTCTATTGAGGTTCTGTAAGTGCCTTGACTATATCTACTAATTAGATATTCATGACCCTTATGGACAGCCCAAGAAAGGCTATGTTGTCCAAGTTTACAGATCAGGATCTGCATCCAAAGACTTGCAAACGAGGAAGCAGTGAGTGGCACCCTTATTACGCAAAAACTCTTTACTAAATAAACCAATGAGCAGAATACAGAAAGGCAGTTTCCACTTCTTTTTTTTAATCTGCCAAAGCATTCAATTCATACTTCAAGCAGCCAGGTGGTCTTATTCATTGGGGTATAAATGAGAAGAGAGTTCCTGTTTTCAGCACTGAACAGATCCAAGTATCCTGAATTATGTTACAATAGGTAAGACAGAAAATGAATGCTAGTTATGTGTACTTCAGGCACTTCCTGGTGTGGGTGGAGAGGTATTGACACATGTCTTCATATTTTCTGTGAAACAGATACAATGCAGATACAAATAAGTACTGAGACCAGATGCTGATGCAAAGACTCCCTCTTTCCAAAAAAGCATACACCTGTACCTAAGTGACTCATCATTAATTTGCTCTGGTTCAATAAACAGCCTCAACAAGACAAACTGGGGGAAACACACCTTAGGCACGTCGTATTTCAGATAATTCTACTTTGGACATCATCAAACAGGAAAAAACCAACTTATTAAGCATGAGCTGAACGTTTCAAACAGAAGGAAAGATGTCAACTTTCCCCTGACTTCCTTCACCTATTTTTAACCAGAGTGGAATCTGTAAACTTTCATAATTACTCTGAAGAGACAAACTGTGGGTTTTTAAGTCACAAGATTACAGAACTAAGAGAAACAACAGGTAAAGTCAAGTGGACAATCTTCACACAATCAGAATTCTATTGCCACACAACAAGCACTCTCTTACTTACATTCAAAACTGCAAGTCCTGAGAAACAAAACAAGGCTTACCATTCCTACACCACAAACTGTTCCATCAGCCAAAGGCATGTGCTGAGTACGACAACCCTTGTGAACACCTTCTGTGCTTGTGCACCATAAGCGTTTGCATTGTTTCTAAAAAGAAAACCAGATTACTTTTGTTGCACCTGCAATACCATTTTAGACATTAGTTGTGATTATTTTTATTTTCTCACACTGTGCAGGCTTAGTGTTTGCTATTGTACTACCATATTTCACAGATAAAACCCCACAAAACCAATATAGATTTTGCTTAAGGGCAAGCAGGAATGTGGAATATCTGAAACTTATCCCATCAGATTAACAGATAACTTCACTTTCTACTTCAGTAGAAAATTTTATTTCAAAATATGTTAAGAGGTTATGGTTAATACCACATAGCACAGTTTCCATATAATCCCTCAGAAAAAGATTCTAAGTGAATTTAACAGGAATTAAATGCACTGACTAGAAAATTAAGCAGAAAGCCTCATTTTCAAACTGCTACATAATAGACAAATAACCCTTATGGATTACAGCATTAACAAAGCAGTCTTCACCAACACCATCTTCAGGTGTTTGAAGTCCCCTTTTCCTTTCCTTCTATATTCTCATAAAGCCTGACTTCTCTTAAACAACATTTTACCTCACCAAAAAGCTCCACTTAATTCAGTCTGAATCTGAGCTTAAATGCTCTTCTTTAAACAGCTCCAACAAGACAACCAATAGTGGTAGAGGAATTGTACAAGAAGGTCCAAAATCTAACTCTACATGAAATCCTGTCAATAGTGAATAAAGCCATAACGTTGTATTTTCGTTCATATTGCAATGGCCACATTAAGTTTTCAAAATACAACTTAAGTTTCAGTACTAATTTGGTCAAGTTTTCTTTCCATATCTCAGTTTTGTATACAAAATACACACTCTGTCAGGCATGAAAATATTTTTTTTCTCTGACAAAGTAGAGGGAATCTACCTTTTGGAACAAAAATTTAGAAAAAAATGTTTGAGATAGTTTATTTTTAAGTTTCTAAAAAGTATTAAAGGAAGCAGAGAAGCAAGACCGGGTCATGTAAGATATGACCTATAAAGTGAAAACATTTGCAGGAGGCAATGAAATAAATCCCTATAAGTTATTGCAGGAAACCCTGGTTTATGGAGCTTTAGATATTTTAAAGGAATTGTCACATTTACAGGTATGGAAATCAAAATGAATGCAACCTACTTTATATTGCTGTCGATTTTTCACATGTGAAATTGCAATGCTGTTTACTGAACTCCTCCACTTTAAAAGAATACAAATTTTACTTATTTTAGGCTAAAATTATTCCCAAACCAGTAATTTTCAGTAACTTTTATTATAGATTAAGGATGACTTTGTCTGGTTTTCACTCACCAGGTAAGGGCATACTTGTGACCCAACACCAAAGGTAAGCTCGCACTGCTTGTTGACATCATATATTGACCCAGGCAGCTGAGAGGAAAGATCATATGTTCCCCCACTAGGTTTGTCTAGGAGGCATTCACCATAACCAGTACTGTTGTAAAACAGGAACAAAATGTGAATAAATCACTCAATTCACTGGGAACATTCTCACTATTCACACAACGCTTACACATGCATATCCCAGTGGAGTTATGGGTTTGCATGCCTACTTGCCTATATAATGACTAATTGAATTAATGAATAATAAAATGTACCAGGTCATTTGATTTTCCTTTTTTGTATTTTGCATTTAGATCCACCAAACAAAATTAAGAGGGTTTTTTTCTCGTTTTTATTGAAAAAAAAAGAAAAAAATGGTACTGCCTAAATTATACCCATTTTTTTTTTTTTTTAACATAAAAGATTTAGAAAATAAAGAGTGCCTATTCTAATGCACTAAAATAATCCTAAAGGTATTTTCAATAAACAATATCACTACATTAAAAAAAAATAATCTAAGCTTTGCATTTCAGTGCAACTTTAATGAAGTCATAATTCACTAAAGAAGTTAAATACACATATCCTTCTGGTGGACTGAGGCCCTGCAAGTCAGTGGTTAAACCAAAGAACAATATAAAAACTATATTTAAGCAATACCTTTAAAATACTTCTCAGAAATAAATTAAATTGGTAAGGGGAAAGAAAAAAGACCCAAACCAAAAATATCCCATTCCAAACCATAGCATTATATTGACACTCACTCAAGAAATTCAGTGATGTATTTTTGACTGCATTTTGACCAGGTCCATGGACTTGTATGATAATTTAAAGTTGGAGCCATCACATGATATTGGTGTTTAATTCCAGCTTCTTTACATTTAAAACTATCATCATGAGGCACATTAAACCTAAAAAGCAAAACAGATAAACTCCAAAACAAATTCAGCAATAATTAACTGAAACTCTTTTTACTGTAGCAGCAAGTGCTTGGTTTTTGAGTTTGAAAATGCCTTAAAATTTAACGGGACTCACTTAATGCATCTATCTGACCTTCTGGCAATAGGTACCTTTAAAATGCCTTACATAATTATCCCCTTATCCAAATGCTCCTAGCTATATAGTGGTGGGTACAGGGGGAATTTTACAATTAGCATAATTTTTTAGCTTACCAGAAAAATTCCAACGTTTTAGGAGTGTGCCACTTTAAAGGAACAACCCATCTTCTCAACTGACTATACAGGCCATGGCCGGCCTGCCCGCAACATGCAACCCCAATACTCACACCATAACTTTTACTACTTAGTAACAAAAACTGCAGAGCACAGCAATATCATACTGAATGCAACTAACACATCATCTCATTTTACTATCTCAGTTCAAGTACCAAGACAAACAGCATGTGTCTAAGTGGATTTGCAGGCACGTGAAAATGAACAAGCTAGCTACTGAGCTCTGTAACACCGTCGTTACCTACACTGCGGCATGCTCATGGAGCTAGAGTATAGCACCTTTCTGCCATCACTGATGAGGTATGCTTCATAAAATAAAATGCTGTCATCTCCTCTTATTTTTCAGTGTAAAGTATTTCTCTTTGTGTTACTCTACTGTTTTCTGAAAGGATCAAACACAAGGAAGAATATTTCTGTGTTATATTAATGATTGTCTTTTCTTAAAGGTAAATTCCTAACAGGGCTATATTACTCTTAGAGATAACAGGACTAGGTTGCACTACCTAGGGCATGTCCCAGTGTCCCAACCAGTCCGTATGACAAAAGGACAGAATTCATCTCTTTGGACAGTTTTTCCTAAAATTCAGGATACCAAACCAAGTTATAAAATTCACAATTTCTTTACCTGGCTCACTGTAAGGGCAAAAATAATTACTCTTCTAAAAAGACACATCAAGCTGTACCCTTTTAGAAATGCAAAGCCCACTGCTGAAAATCTGTCATATTTAAAGGAATTAAAAGGAAATTTAAAAAAAGAAAAAATTACCTGCCAGGAAATAGGTACTTACACATGTCCAAGCTCATGTGCTATAGTAAAGGCAGCACTCAATCCATTTTCTTCACTTACAGAACAACTGCGTAGTGGGTCGCACATTGTACCTAGCTCTGCTAAACCTGCAAAATTGAATCCTTATATAAAAGCTTAAGAGAATGAATTTTCACATCTTGCCATGCATTACAGTCAATGCTCTGGCACTCAAGTTCAAAGTCGTGCCTCAAGTATGCAGCAAGTTTACACAAAATGAACAACCACCTGGCACCAAAGTAAAGGCCAGGAGAGAACAGCAATAAAAAACATGAAACCATTTTTTTGTCTGTGCGCCTTCCATTTTCTATCTGTTTTCTGACTTACTGCTAACAGGTTTTTCTCCTCACACTGATATTCTCATATATAAAATCATACTGATGAAAAAAGAGTAACTCACCAAGAGTATCGCACTTCTCTCTAGCTCTGCAAATATCTTCCCTTGAAAGAAAAGATTTATTCAAATCATTACAACATATAAAAGAATATTTTAAAAGTATTTCACTGTTGCTATACTAGTTACAACAATTGCAAATCTGATCCTCAATTTTAAATGTTACAGGCCTTTCAAACAATTTGTATTCTAGTGAAAGACGTTAATTTAAATTCACCAGACTAAGCCCACAGTACTGCTTTTTATCTAGCATGCAGAGAATAAAAATTTATTACGTTCTTTCCCTACAGAAGGTAGATCAAGCATGAAATAATGCTGAAAAATGTGCAGACTGCAGTATACTAGGGGAAAAAATTAGTGAAAAAGAAGAGTGGAAAAGAGACTATTCCAATGAATGAACATCAGAACCCTCACTGAGGTGACTGGTGTACAGCAAGAAAACATACTAATATTAATATGTTTTCCATTTTAAGCTTTTGATAGCTCTGATTACATCAGGGCTATGAGGAGCTCTGCCGCTGCATCCTTCAGCTGACTCTATTATTTACAACACTCCTCCCCTATCACATGTATTCAGCTCTCACTAGAGCTAAAGATTTAATTTCCTTGCAACGCTTTCAGGTTTAATTAATTTCTATCATCTTTAATGGAAGGATCATCAGATGCTTATCTACCAACATAGCAATGTCAGAGTAATTGCTCACATATTGATAATCAGTGTTTTGGAAGGGCAAGATAAGAGTTAATTACTTATCCATGAACAATGTCAGTGGAATGGTTAAAAGATTATATTGTAAAAACAAAACTGAAGCATTTGTCTCACCTAGCTGAGTAATTGTGGCTATTTTAGATACTGTACCTAGTGATGAGAACAGCAGTATCATGATGAGAAGGGTGCGTATCATCCAAAGTGTTTTGTGATTGCTGCCATAAGCAAAAATTACGAAGAGTGGTAGCTGCATTAAAAGTGATAGCTGGTCCTTCCTAAGCAAGAAATGGCCAAAAACATCAAATAAGAGCTTTAATATTCATGGACTTGCACTTAGTGCATTGTCATTTGTGCTGCTAATCTGCAAAGTAATGACTTGCCCATGGAAAGAAAGTCAGCAGGACTCCACATGAGAATTCCCTCTGCAGATTTGTTTGAAGGGTCAGATCTGAATTTAGCTACAAGTCATCAGTCATAAGAACTCATTATTCAAAACAACGTGTGTGAGCATTTACCATGTGTTAAACAATAGAAAAATATAGCGACAAGACATTTACGATAAATAAATATGAAATCCATGTATTTGAAAAGCAAGTACTTCTGACAATATTAAAATATTACCACTCTTAGGGCTGAAAGCCTTCCATCAAAACCCTCTTTAAAAACTGCCATTTTCCCATGAGCATAACTACACTTCAGGTAGTTCTGCCATAAGCTTTCTTATACTGTCTGATTTATGCCAGTATAGGTCAACTGGACATGCTAGCACAGAGGCAAGAAAATAGAGGCATTAAATACAGGCCCTGAAGTTAACCTTGTATTTGACATATTTTTCCTATTTTAAAACAAAATTCTATAGTGTAAGAAAATATTCTCTATTTAAACTAAAAAAATATAAATTTTGTAATTGCAATGCAAGTTCATACATTTTGTTTCTCACATATTCTTTTAAATAATTCTTTTTCTTACCTGTTCATTGTGAATTACAATTAATTTGACAATAACTATATTTATAAGATTTCCAATAGTTGAATCTTTATAGATTGCTGCAACCTAAAGAGAAAAAAAGAAGATTAAAATCACCTGGTAAATTATATTTTTTAATGAAACAAACAAACTGCCAAAGAAAACACAGCCACTACACAACAGGTATCTCATGCATCCAACTGTACCTTCTACCCAAGAACATGGTGACAAAAAAAAAGTTTCTCAGTTTTTAACACTCAAATAGCTTAAATTCTCTATTCGTTTCCAGAAAGACACCATGTTGAAATGCTAATGTAAAAAGTACACTTATTATACAGTTTATTGATAAAATATCAAGAAAAGGGAAAAAGTAATGTTACTGTAACTGTGAGGCACAAGCTGCTTTATATGGATGATTTGTAGAATCAATACCAGAAATATTAGAGAGTTTTCAAAAGCAACTTTGAACAAGTACGTTTTTACCTTGCTTTTAACAGAAGCTAGACTGAGTTGTAAAACTGTATTGAAAATACATAAGACATACAAAGGTATCTTTCTGCATTCACAAAATTTGTATTTATATACCCAACAGGCATTTTTATAATTACTCTTCCAGACAGATAGTGAAAACCATGAGTCAATTCCATACACCAAAGTGAATTACTTTGAAAGTTATTGCTCATAAAAAGCAGTAAAAAAGTTTATACATTCCAAGTAACAGCCTCAGATATCTCATCGATGTGAATTGTGGCTTAAAGCAGTAGTCGAATGGCAGCTTTATGTAAACAAGAGTTGCCACCAAACACAGGAGTACTGCCTTTCCTCCCTTCAAATTTGCAGCTAAGGCTGCAAGGCTACAAAAGCAATCAAGGAACTCATCCCGCTGAATTTTTTTTTTTTTTTTT
>VYXF01002453.1:1298445-1322304 GCA_013397295.1 Polioptila caerulea
TTTTTTAATTACGTTATACTGCTCAATATGCTCTCATTTTTGGTGCAGTCTCCAACACAAGTACCCTAAGGCTATGTATATCAGGCATAATGAGAACTGAATGGGAAAGTTAACTAGGTCCACCTAACACCAAATAATGCCTGAGTGTCTAAACTGTGACTTTTAACCTTCAGTGCAAAATTAGCCTTAAGTTTCCCAAACGTCTCATCTGCTATAGTAGAGATAATTTCTGCTCCTGGGTGATTAGAATGATCCAGACAAAGAGTTGAGGCTGGAGCTTTCTTGTAACTAAAACCTGAATTCTTGTTCATGGTTGTAGTAGTACTTATACTGTAATTGATGGATGTTCCTTCAAATACATTAATAGTTCCTTGAAAAAAATCTTGTACTGCTGTGCAAGTGCTTTCTGTCAAAGTTATCCTGCTAACAAAATCTGGAAACACAGAGGAGGCAAAGAAACCCACACAAAACACAGAGCCAAGAGTCCTCCTTCCTGCCTGTTGACCCAAAGTCCATTCTAAATACTTGAGCAAAAGCATAACTTCAAAACACAAAACTAGTTACTCATACCTCAGAGGAGATGCATTAGACTGAGTAAGTATATGAGAGAAAAATATCTCATTGCATGCCTGAAGAGAATCTGTTGCAGGACTTTCAACACTGTATCTATGCACCATCTGAATTATGTACAGGTTATTCTCTGGGGAATAGGTGAGGACTGAAATAGTGTCATGTAGATGCCAGAGGTCAGCAGTTCTTGCCAAAATCTGAAACATACCTGTTTCTATTACGAGAGAAAGGAAGTTAATGCTAAAGGTAAAATAACACTGCTCTCATTAATGCTATCTTTGAGACAAACTATGGATCCTTTGTCTCGCAAGCAAACATTTAGTTATTACCACTGCCTTCAAAAGATCAAAGAGCAAGACTGTATGCTAATAACAAGATGCCTTTACCAGCAAAGTTCAGTATACATTCTCAGCATGGTCGAACATATGTGAAGAAAAAAATCCTGAAAACTGATAACCACGAATCAAACTTGAAGATTTACCTAAGGAACTAGGCAGATTAAAATAATCCACTGAGACTTGAAATGATATAATGATGCAAAGAACTAACAAAGACCTGGAATATAAGAGTCTTATTTTCAATGAAAAAAATTAAGAGGTAAGTACTCCCTGCTCCTGTATTCTTAAGGATACCCCTCTCAACCATCTCTTATTGGAAGCATTCATGAAAAAGGATGATGAAATGGTTTAGGAATTTAATAGAATACACCATTTCTTTACAATTTCCAGATCGACCTGCTTTACAGTGATCTAAATGCAGGCTTCAGAGAAGTAGGAGGTAATAGCCAAGATAAAGTAAAGTTACTTTCAAGAGATTTTTCAAACTCTTAAAACCAGCCTCCACACCAGAGTACAGCAACAAAGAATGGGGAAAAGAATATATAAATGAAACTAGTTACACTTTAGTGGAAGGATCACAGCTTTTATTTTCATGGAATTTTTCAAGCTTACATCAGACAGCTGTGGCTGCCAGTTGACTGGAAGCAACTTGGTCACAAAGTTTAGTTTCTCTTGACAATCCTGTTGCAATTGTCCATGGCAGTGTGACTGTGAATAGTGGCAAAATGCCCTATTTAGAAAAGGTGCTCATAAACAAGCAAGTACACCTAGAGGCTGGAAGGTAAGTAAATGAAATATCCAAATCCAGTTGGATATACCTAGTTCAGTTTTTTTCCTTCCTCTAACCCCCCTCCCCACTAAACAGTGTATCACAAGACCTCTTTTTCTTTCCTCTTGTCTGTTACACACAACCATGGTACCAAGAAAATACAAATATTCATATCCCCTGAAAGAAACACGGTATCACTTCGTAGCCTGTATGTCTTTTGCAGGCTCCAAAATCTCTCACTTATCACTGTAGTGCTGAAAGTATGTAAGATACCCAGGATCTGGGAGATTTCTCCTTCACCTTTTCCAGTGCCATACCGATTCTATCACATATTCCATAAGACCCAAAAATTGTCCAAAGTCATGACATATGAGCAATTATTGCTTCAGCAAAAGAGAAAGAGCCATGTTATTTCTGTTGGTGCTACTCCTATTCTGTTGCCTGCATATTTCTGTACAAAACTGGCTGCCACAAGTGGATCCTAATTGCAGCAGACTTCTCATGCAAACTTGCAGAAGTATACCTATGCCTCAGACCAATTTTTTTCCTTGTAAGTTTTAGGTCATCTACTGCCCCCTCACCCAAGTCCTGTTTTATCTACTATCCCGAGTTAACCAAGTAGAGCTTCCACACATCACCTAGTGGAGTGCTTTAGTGGAGGCAAAAGGAAAGGATACATTCCTTTTAAAGGCTGAGTTGCCTTTTGTGTTGGTTTTGGTTAGGGTAGAACTAATTGTCTTCATAGTAGCTGGTATGTGTCTGTGTTTTAGATTTGTGATGAACACAGGGTTGATAATACAGAGATGTTTTTGTTATTGCTGAGCAGGGCTTACACAGAGCCAAGGCCTTTCCTGCCTCTCACACTGCCACACTGGGGAGGAGACTGGGGGTGCCTGGGGGGCTGGGAGGTGGTGGTCACAGCCAGGACAGGTGACCCAAACTGACCACAGGGAGATTCCAGACCGTGTGACATCACGCTCAGTGTATGCACTGGGGAGAGGGAGGAGGAAGGGAGGACGTTCGGTGCGATAGCATTTTTCTTCCTCAGTAACCATTACATGTGATCTCTCCTAGAGATGGCTGAACACCTGCCTGCCCATAGGAAGCACTGAATTAATTGTTTGCTTTCCCTATTAAACTGTCCTTATCTCAACCCACAAGTTTCTAGCTTTTACCCTTCTGATTCTCTCCCTAACACCCGTGGTGGGGGAGTGAGCGAGTGGTTTTGTGGGGCTCAGTTGCCAGCTGGGAACACCCTATCAGAAATGCCTGTGTTCTGTCGTACCTCAAACTTGTAACTGAAATGGGTGTAAAGATATCCCTTTAATACTGCAATAAGAAGATGGTAACAGTCATGACCATGAGCATCACCATCTACAACTCTTCATGAAAATACGTACCAGAGTTATAACCAGATTGTATCAAATGCCATCATGTACAGCACAATGTCAATGCATCATTCCTTTCTGAATCTAAAAGAAACAACCTTAAAAGACCATTTCACAAGACACAGCCTTCTCTAGCTGTTAGAAGCTGCTCAGAGAAACACATTAATGTTGCTTGGCAACGTGTCTCCTTCTTCTCCTTGTTCCTATTTTTATTATATGAGATGTGTCCCAGGCAGTTTAAAGCAAGGCCTTTGTCATAATTTAACAAGACTTCAACTTAGGAATATTCCTTGAATGATTACTACTGAAGACAAAGTCAAAGAGACAAGTCTAATTATTGAACGTCTAAACAACCACCACCACCTAGACAAAAATGGTAATAAATAGTACTAACAGCAATGAAGTCTAAAGACAGGTATGTGCCTGCCAACATATTGCAAAATAGAATCATTTAGGTAGGAAAAGACCCTTAAAATCACTGAGTTCAACCAAACACTGCCAAGTCCATTATGAAACCCTATCCCTAAGCACCACATCTACACATCTTTTACTTACCTCCAGGGATGGTAACTCCTCCGCTTCCCAGGACAGCCTGTTAAAAAGCTTCACAATCATCTCCATGACCTAATTTTTTCTAAACCTTCCTGGTGCTTGAAACCATTTTCTCTGGTCCTTCCCTTGTTAGTTGGGAGACAAAACTGACCCCAACCCACTACAACCTCCCGACAGGTAGCTGTACACAGTGGTAAGGTTCCCCCGAATCTCCTTTTTTCCAGGTTATACACCCGCAGCTCCCTCAGCCACTCCTTATATGACTTGTGTTCCAGACCCTTCATCAGCCTTGTTGCCTTTCTCTGGACACACTCCAGCACCTCAATGTCTTGGAGTAAAGGGCTCAGACCTGGACACAGCACTCAAGGTGCAGCCTCAGCAATGCTGAGTAAAGGGAACAATCACTGCCCCGGTCCCGCTGGCCACATCATTTCTCATACAAGAAATAAAGATGCCATTTGCCTTCCTGGCTCCCTGGGCACGCTAATACCTCTGTATTAGGTGGTGGACCTCAAGATGGAGTGAGGTATCCTTATGACATTTAATATACAGGCACCCTGGCGTTGCAATACAAGGACAGTCACACTAAAAATAGTAGGCTTTTATATTCCTACAGATACCCATATGTCAAGATAAGTAAGAAGGCCAGCTCAGAGAATTTATATGAATGATACTTTGAAAATAATTGTTTCCAGCTATGTATTGGTGTATCAACAAATACCCACTTTCATTTTAACCATGCCAAATGCACAAGATCATGCGGTTTTATATACACAGAAGAAACATAATAAGGCATATTCTTGGCTTACACTGAGAAAAATATGCTTTGTGCTGGCCTTCTAGATTTTACTGGATGAGAGATAAAAAGCACTGAACATTCCTGTAGCTTTAATACTAATACAATGATCTGAATGAGAAAGGGGCAAAACAGACTACTGAGGTTCTAAGGAACAGATACAAGAAACAATATATTCACCTCTAAATTTTGAATGTAACTGTATTTGTTGCCTTTCAGATGGTAGTCATACAAATTAAATTACTAACCTACAAACTATTTAGGTCTACTGTCTATTTTAAATTATAGCTATAGGCAAAATCAGTAATGCCAAATACTCTTCAAGGCCAGGATGCATCTATGTTTTCCCAGTGTGTTCTGGAAAGATGAACTGCTAACTATTGTATAGTATGAATTGCAAAGAAAGTATTAAAAGTCTTTAAATTCACCCCATGTATATTAAGATAAAATAATTTGTCTGGTTTCAATGATGGGGCACATTGGTGCACACAGTCTTTCCATATAGAAAATACTTCATGATCAATGCTGATGATGACGATGGAAAAAAAAGTATAAACAAGACTCTAACTAGAAAAATCTTTTGCTGTTAAGACCTACCACTCACTACCTTCCATTTCATATGTCAGCAAATGATGGTAGTGTAAAATCTTACTAAAGTTTTTGTCTTAACGAAAATCAAAAGCATCAGCTTTTTACACCATATTATAATAGTAAAGTTTTACCATGATACAACACCACTTTATGGTTTCACAGTCTCACCGTAAGTTAAATGATCTAAATTAATGTTGTTCCAATCCTCTCCTTGAATGCATGGCTGCTCCCCTCCCATTGCTCCAGCTCTAGCACTCACATGATTAGGTAGTCAGTCAAGTTCACAGTCTGAGCTGGCCATCATAGTCCTACCAGAGGTGGTTTTACTTGTCATGATTTCTTTCCAGAAAGGCAAGATTACAAAGCTTTTGCTGCAAGCAGCTGAAGAACTGACCAAGTAGGTTTTTTTACTACCAAACAAACTACATAAGCAGTACAGTACTTAAAAGGATGCCAATAATCAGGTTCTTGATTCACAAAATGAGGACAGTACCTCAAAATGTTTCATGGAACCAAATTTCAGGTGGTTTTGAATTTTACAGTAAACTCCAGCATCTTAATGAATTATTTCAGTTGCTAAGATCAAGCCTTCGTGTTTGGGGCTTTGAACTTTCAGAACACAGTGTAAAATGAAGTCCTCCAGTTACTAAATCTATTAAGGCAGTGCCTACTGCCTGCTCTGCTGATACAATGCTTGGAGGAACAAGAAGAAATAGTGCAAGTTAAGCAATTACTGTATTATTATGGTTTTATTTCTTGTTTCACATTAAATAATGCTACTCTGTGTTGAAATACAATAAAGTTTTTAATAAAATCCTATGATATGGCAAAGGTACTCCTATCTTGAAGTACATATTTCATTCAGAATGAGTAACTATTTCCAAGATATAATGTAAGTAATGTGACTACTCATATTGCCAGCATTTATGCTGTTTTAAAGAAATGAGAAAATGCATTCCAGTTCCAGTTCAATGGGATTACTTGCATGCTGAGAGCTAAGCCTTTTCAGGTTGAATTGGATGAGTGACAAGACACTTAAAACCCTAAAAATATTTAGCAGTATATTTCAGTTCTGATTTTCCACTCATAAAACAGCAGCAAGTTTACTTTGTTGGCTTTGTTGATGCTAAAAAAAGCCCCAAAGAAAATAAAAGAAAAATGGGCCAGGATTTCAAAGGTTCTTCTGGGAGCTAGATGTTTAAGTTTCATTAAAATTTAATGCGATTTATATGCTTAAAGTTTTTAGGTTTCTTTAAAATCCAAGCCAGAACTGAATAAGCTTAAAAGTTTCAGAATTATTACAAGAGTAAAGTATAATGTTTGAGTCACTCAAAATGCCAGCAATCTGACCATTTCCTGTAACAGAAGTTGTATGATCAGACACAAGTACCAATTAAATTTGATAATCAAAGTTATCCGTATAATGGCAGAAAGGATAAAATTTAAAAGCTTCATTTCTTTCCTTTATGGGCAATCAAATAAGACTAAAAATGGTTCTATTTAAAACACTCAGAGACTGTGGGTCAAGAAATGACCCACCAGCATACTGATAAATTCTAATGAAGATTACATAGCAAAGAATGGTAGTCATTTGTTTTCCTATCCTTTTCCTATCCTTTTCTTTTTACTAGTTTACTGAAAAATAACTGTTATGGAGAAGAGACTGAAGCTTGTATATTCATACACATTATTTTTTGACAAATCATATATATGTCAGGAGAGGGTTGGATTAGATGACTTCCAATTGTTCTGTGATTCCAATCCTTTGCTGAAATGCTGCAGGGAGAAGGGATACAAGCTGGGATAGGTATTCTGTGGGGAAATGGAGGCAGGGGAAGGAAGAGTCATTGGAATTAACTGAACTGGAATCAAAACCTTTTAAAATTAAGATCTGAATTTATATTTTTTACATCTGCATTTATAAAAGCTCAACGTCACTAGAAATAACATCTTAAGATTTTTTTGTTTCAAGATTACCTTCTGCATATATATATGTAGAATAGAGCTACCAACAGATGCAAGCAGTACATCTTATCACCTACAGAGGTATTCAGAGATATTAAACTCACAATAAAGATGTAGTGGCTTATTGAATGCTATTACCCCAAAACCAGCAATAAGTGTAAAAGCCTAGTTTTACAGTACAGATAGGAAAGAACAAGAAAGAAATGCCAAGTTTTTATAAAAGAACTGGTATTCTTTCACTCATACAGTATACATTTAATACTAGATCTTAAAAACGGTTCATGTATAGACTCTCTTTAACAGCAATTATACAATTCTTATCTTATTTACCCAGAAGTCCAATCGTGTGAGAAAAAAGACAGACATTGCACTGCAAGGCATAGCACTTGAATGTACAACAACTACAGATGCAGAAATAATGTTTTCTTCTTAAAAAAAAACCCATCAGGAATTACATTACTATAATCACAACAAGACCTCATGAAAAAGATATAACAAATGTTCCATTTCATCTTATTGTAAAGTTCTGTAGAAAACAGCTCCTATTTTAAAGTAATGCCTTTACCTTACCACTTCACTTTGTTTCTTAGTATACCTCTTAAATAAAGGAAGTAACTACAATAAAATGGCATCTTAGGGATTGTTTCAACAAACAGGAATTCCAAATTGAGTCTTTAGTATAGGAGAAAAAACAACTTTCAGTATGGATTTTTTTTGATAATACATGAACTTTCATTTTTTCACACCACTAAAAGTAGACAAATTCAGAAGAGTTACAATAATATATGCTAATCTCCCTTAAAATATTATTTTTTGTTATAAACTAATTAAAGGAAATGCCATGTTCTAAGTTTAGGTGCCTACATCATCTGTGTAAGAGATGGCAGCACCTTTACTGTCATCAGCTGGAGATGTGGATATTAGAGGGAGCAGGACCCAGCTCAGTTCCTATCCCCCAGCGACCCTTCACACACTAAAGGTTATCAGAATGCACAGCTGGCAGATACAACTCGTGATGTACAGGAGACATGCACAGCCTGCTGAAGCAGCAGCTGAGGCCACGTCAGACGTCCTACAACCTCTTAAACGGCACGGGGCACTTCCATGAAGCAAATTAATTAATCACAGTGAAAACTAGATCACAAATAAATGATACCAACTCCAGGTCTGGCCCATATTAATCTGAAGTTTCTTGAAAAATTGAAAAACTAGGATTACTATAACCAAGCTTTATTTTGCACAATGCCCTTTAACATCTGTCTGCTGTAATTAATCTGTATTTTTCACTCCCTGAAGCTTAAGAATTCTTCTAAAGCAACAGAAAGTTAGGAAATGGGTCTCATCATTTCACCTACACACCACACACTGCATGAAACTGAAAAGATCCATAGTCTTAAATTTTCACCCAGCTTTTTTATTTATGTTTATATAATCTCCTTTTATTATACAGAATTCGATCAAACCAGAAGACAGCAAAGTTGCAGAAAAGAAAATAACAGAACAGAAATAATTAAAATTTCTAACGCTTAAGAACTTACTTACTATTGACATCAATGTCAGTACATAGTGCTGTAAATTCTGCCCATGGTGACGAACCATTTTGGTGTCAGCTGTGACCATCACTTCTACATATCTTGGATAGGAAAGAAAACGTTTTTTCCTGGAATGTGGATTGCCACCCTCCTCTGTAGAGAGGTTATTTAAAGCATACTCTAAACTGAGAGACTTCTGTAAAACACTGCTCTCTTCATTTAAACTGCTGAAGGTTGGATGTAATAAAGTGCTCTTCTTCAACTCTTTCTCTGTAAAGTAAAAAAAGATTTACTATTGAATGCAGTTGCTAAATAGCAAAAAGGCAAAAGGCTACCCAAAAATCATGTATTTATGATCTTATTTCCAAGTGAAACTGTACAAGAATTTTTTAAAAATCACAGAAGACTGTAATAGGAACGTGAAATGAGATGTCTTGTCTATTTTTATATAGTTCTATCATAAATGGATTATTTGTTACAAATTACTCAAGAGACAGCAATATTACACAATTCCTAGAATGCAGTATAATCCAAACAGGAAGGCTGGAAGGAGATAAGCACTACAGCTTAACCAGTACAACACAGGACACAAGTTAGTTAAACAAAAACATTTCTAAACACAAACTTTTGGCACCAGCAGAAAAAATAAAAACAAACTAGGTCCAACTCCTGAATTCAAGTCCCTCTTGACTTTCAAATTTACATAACATTATATTTAAATAAATATGGAGTTTAACTTCGTAAGCAAGTATGCATAAAAAACTTTACGTGACCTCTTTGACAGTTTTGTAAATATTCATTACGTAGAAACAGGCTCTAAAGGAAATACACAATCTACTCAGATATCTCCAAACAAAGTACTGTAATCCTTCCAATTACACTGCATAGTCCAGCCACCAGAGGCTTCTGATGCCTGATACAGAAAACCCAGTGCCTTTACCAGAGTCATCTTAGCTCACATAAAAAACACTTAATGGAGAAGCATATCTGAATTCTCACTGCCCTCTAGAAGTGAAGCAGCTAACTGGATACCGCAGCTCCTCGAGAAGAAACCTCCACTGGCTTTCTGGAAACCAGATTTCCCTCTTAAGAAGTAGCAGCCAAAGGATATGTCTCCTAATCGTTTTAGTCTAATGACTTAGTACTACAGCACTGACCCAAGAACTCAGAGATCACACTTCTGTCACCCTCAGCGTGAGAGGATTTAAATCTATGCATTCCACTACTCAAGGGAAGAGCCCTCATGTGTAAACTTTAGGCTACTTTTGAGAGATCCTGGTCTGTCTTCCTTAAAGTTAGGGCACAGTATGGCCAGAAAGAAAAACAGTACAGACAACAGCAAGCACTTATACTGAGTAACTGTTTAAAAATCAATCACAAAATAAAGCTATACTAATTATGCAACCATTAGCAGTAACAATAATGAGGGGAGAAAGCAGGGACTGGCTCTGCAAAGGAACTAGTTCATGAGGATCCACATATACTCCACGTGTTCAGACTGACTTGAGTTGGATGCACTAAAGAGAATTGGCTGAAGCAATTTAATATACACAATCTTTACTAGGTCACAGAAGGTGTCTGAGATTCCAGAGTACTCTACAAGGTAAAATGGGAAAGAACACTTTTATTTAAAGGGAGAGTTTAAAGGTTATCTAAATTTATGGACCAAAGAAATCAAGAACAAATCAAATTAATTTTGTTTACAAACACCAGAAATCAACAAGTGGATAAGTAATAGCTATCAGATTTATCTAAAACATATTCTGGCAAGCTCTGATGAGCTTCCATGTATTAAGGAAACAGAACTTATGGACTGAGGAAATGCAATAAATATCCTATCCTGACCTGAGTAGGACATATAGCAGGATTATAATTTTTTTTCATTGACAAATTAGTTTTAGAAGAAAACAATACAAAGTGGAGAAAATATTTGGTAGACAATTTTAGAATTATCCTGGCCCAAATTCAAACTGAAAATATTTAGTTGAATGCTATGTTCCTCCTTATCCTCTGTCAAGGTCCCCTTGCTAGAGAAAGAGAAACTCTCCTGATTCCAAGTAGTGATACAAGTTATTCCTCTGTGAGGAAAGTGTATGAATAACCAAGCAAGACTAGCATTAAAAGAGACTCATCTCTTCTTTAGAAGGACAGAAACATAAAAACACAAAGCTTTTCTTCATAAACATGTCTGCAACTTTACTCCCCCCAAAATGACAGTAAACCCTAGCTCATTATCTTTGGTAATTGTTCCAAAAAATGAAAAGGGAGAAAATTATTATGTTCTTAATGCTTGAAGCCTTTTTATCACACTAACTTGTTTAGATTAAAGAAAAAAAAAAACACAAAACAAACTGAAAGATCTCTAATTTGGTTCAAGACATATTATTTGTCATTTAAAAAACAGCATAGGAATAAGAACATTTGCTTGATGTAATGGTTATTTCCTGGCCTTGGCATCTACAGAAAAGCAGAATTCTCAAAATAGTGTTTCCAAATATAAAATATGTGATAAGAATTTTCCAGAATTAATAACACTAGTCACCCAAGCTTTTTTTTAAAATCTTTATATTTTTAGCCATGTACATAGCTATTCCTCAAGAAGAGCTCCAGCAAAACTTCCCTGTTCAGCCCAGGAATTGATCAGGGAGCTGGTCTTCCCTGCTGGCTCATCTTTCAGCACATAGGGATGGCCTCCCCCTGCACCTGCAAAATTTCTTTCTTAAGCTGCGTTCAGCCTTCCTGGACTCCTTTGTTATTAAGGACTGTTTCCCAAGGGACACTTTGAACCACTGCCCTGAACAGGCCAAAGTCCACCCTCTGAAAGTCCAAGGCAGAGGTTCTGTTGACCCCTGTCCTTTAACCTTAAATAAAACCAAATATTATGAATATGTAGCACGAATAAATTATTAAAATACTCATAAGGACAAACATTTACAATAATGGGTAAGATTAGATTATAATAAATTAATGGGTAATATTAGATAATTTCATTATTAAGGAAGACAGATGTTATGTAGTATCTGCCAGACTCACAGTAAGTTCATTATCTTTTGTGAATATAAGCAACAGTTCCTGTGGATCTACTCTTTCAGCGTTTACATACAGGACAATGTAGGTGTAAAAGCTCTTGCAGTATCATGGAATTTTTTTTTATATGCACATTCTGTCCTACTTTTTAATTTGCCACTTTCACGAAACAAAAGGAACAGCTGACAAACCTATGTGAAAGAAATGTGTAGGTTCTAATGGTACTGTGTGGAGAAAAAATATTTATGAAATAAAATCTTGCTTTTCTTTTTCTTTAGAACATCTGACATTTGAAAAAGGCACCATGAAATTTAGAGTATGACTATACCTGAAACTTCACAAGGTTTGTAGGATTTCTGATACTCTCTTTTAAGTTCATCATGCCTGTATATAAGATGTGGTTTGTTATGTTCATCTTCATGTTCACCTCCATCTGCTTTCATCAGAGGTTCTAAAATGTATTCACCATCATGCGCCTTGAAGGTGCCCATCTGAAAGTAAGAGAAGTAATTGAATTATTTTCCACTGAAAATACTGATATAAAAATAATTCTGATTGAAATAAAAGCTATTTATGATAATATTTTGAAGTTAATGATCATACCCATGCACATGAGATGGGGGAAACTTCAATGAAACCTGGAAGTTAACGCAAGAGAAGTTTGCTTTCAGGGACTTGCCCCACTAGAATAACTCAGATTACCTTGCATATTAACAAGGTATCAAAGGTAATTACTAGACAAGTAATCAAAAAAAGGAGATCACAAAAATAAAGAGAAACTAGGTATAACCAAGCAGGACCAGTTGGGAACTGTGCAAAGGAGAGCCAAGGCCATCAAGAACTTCAGAATCTGACTGCTGTGCAAATTCTGGACTGATTTGTTGCCTTCTGTCCTTAACATAATTTATATAATATTCTTCTTCTAAAATTGCATTTACCCAATAGATTAGTAACAGTGTTAACATGACATTCTTTTTGAAGAATTTTGACTGGAGCAGCAGAAATTCAAAGTTGTCGCCATTGAAGCGTTTTTCTCTTTGATTTCCCCAAAACAACCCCTGTCCCCGGCCACCACAGACACACATGGGTAACTACGTAATGGGAACCAAAGTAACTAGAATACTAACAAAAGTACTGGCACATACACAAAGAACAAAAATTAAGCTCCTTTCCCCCAGCCCCCTGCCCCATAATCCTTTCAATTATGAAATCCTAAAGCAGACTCTCTTCTTTCTCACCGCACTTCCAACCGAATTAAGAATTTCCTATGGCTTAAGTACTCCACCTCAGGAGACTATGAAGAGGAAAAAACATGCAAGAATTTCATCAAATTGTTTTCAAACTTTTTAGCAACTTCTTCACTTCAGCCAATTAAACTCATCAAGTGAGTAGGTGCACTCCATCCTGATAGATGTTTTGCCAGTAAGGAATAAGACTGACCAATAAGACAATAGCAATAACCTACATAATATGGTTTAAGAGATTAAATATTCATGTCAGCCTTGAAATGCAGGGTTACAGAGAGAGTGGCAGAGCAGGATAAAGAAGAACAGAAGCAAGAATAGAGCTTTTTCAAACAACTTACTAAGTTTTTTAAAACCTGCTGCAGACTACTTTAGTGTCCAGGATATTTTACTGGAATTATAATATCCCCTTGAATCTGGGATCCTTCTAAGCAGTTATCAGTTGTTGATCTGTAAGAGTCTGTTAGTCTGACACATGCCTGAAGCCCATCTGCAACCTTGCCAGACCCATAACGTTATTAGAGCTATTGTCAACAACTTGTGGATGAATGCTCTGCACCAATTTTGTCAAGAGTATAAAAAAAGACACAGCTAAATAGTATTTGCATTTCAAGACTGTTTAAATCTAACTCATAGAAGCACTTTCCCCCCTCAGTTTCATTTAAATTCTTTGCTAGCAGTCTTCATGCTGGATCCTTTACACATTCAGTTTAGCCTTCTCGCATCCAGTGTTTCCTGGGCATGTAATTTGTAGAGGACAGCAGATCGAGCATACCAAGAACAGGTTGGAAAGGGCTTCAGGAAAACAGACATGCCACAGCTTGTCAACCACTCTTAAGGTACAACCTTTTGGGTAAATGGCAGGGACAGACAAGAGCCCATCTCAGGGACAAAGCATCAATTCTTGTTAAGATTCATGTTTTATTACATATACTGTTCAAGTCCCAGTTAACAAAATATCATCGATCTGATCCCATACTATTTGTCAACACTAACATGCTAATTAATTCTTTTCTCCTGATATACCAAAACCCTTATTTCTACATAACAGATATTTAAAGTATGTTCTTCCAGATTTAAGCAAGAACTTTAATGTTCCTGCTTTATTTCCCTCCTATTCTTTCAAACAGGTGGAACAGATAATCTGGGTTTGTTTCTTCAAGGTCTTTTCCAACAGACAGACTTTCAGATTTTACAAAGGAATGGTTTCAGTTACAACACACAGATTATAAGAACAATACCCCAAAACTAATAAGGAAAGAGTTCGTACTACATGCTAAACAAAACTTCCAAAATATCAGACTTCCACTGGAAAAGATTAGCTGCAAGAACAAGGCTATATTCTTTTTCTATTATTTCATTCTAAAAATAAAATAATAAAAAAAAATAAAAACAGAGCCCAAAAAAGTAAAAACTCCCAAACACTAAGACATATGTTTTTGACAGAGGCTCCTCACTTCAAAACTTTACAATAACAGACTACAAATTTACAGGCCAAAAAGTTTGGACAAATAGCTGGATGGGCAGAATCCTTTATTATGATTCACAGCCTTAGAATTATTCTTAGCTTTTTGGTTTTTTTAACATCAAAAGATTAACACAAGATGGTACAACTGTGTCCTTAAGACTGGAGAGCCCACCTTTATAGATACTTGGGACAACTATTTTAGAAAAATGGAGCCAAGCTGTCAAGCTCCCTTTTGTTCACTCTTCGGCCCACTGATTCTCACACAGTATCCCAGGATCAAAGGCTTGTTTAGATATGGCAAAAACAGCTGAGCAAAAATCTATAATGCAAAAAGCTTTCATTCTTTCTACAATTCTCTCCTCTTCAACAGTGTATGGGTAAAGAAGCAATTACTACCACTAAGGAGTTATGAAGGCCACCTACCAGTAGTCTATGACAAATTTTTGCACGCCTATCTCAACTGAACTCACTCTGTTGTATGTGAGAAAGAGCAAAATTTAAGAGATCAAGCAGCGGTCTGTCTTGAGAAACATATTTGATATTTGTCATTCAAAGCAGAAGAAGACATGGAACTCGTAGCTACCCATTCTAACCTCTAAATCTGCCATGAAAACACATGGTTCACTCCTTATTTTCCTAACTTATGCGTCTACAAGAATTCAGTCACCAGTTACACTGTCTGTTTACAGTCCTCCAGTCATAAAAATGATACTTCACATGGTGACAGATTCTGCTGATACAAATGGAGCTATTGCTGCATCTTGGACACACAAGAAAAAGAGCTGTGAGATCAAAATGAAGAATATTTTTGGTAAAATGAAATAAAGAAAAGTCACTTAGATGTACAGAGGCAGGTTGCTAAAACAGGAGCCCAAGCTTTTGCAGGAAATGAAATAAAAAATGAATTGGATTTATTTATCATTTACAGCTGCCTTTCAAATCATCTAACAAGAAAGCTGCCTGAAACATTCTATTTCTGTTCTTCAGATAAAGAGATAAAAGTACATTTAAAAGATCTCTTCAGTAGGAGCACAAAATTGAGAACAGTCTCTTGCACATCATAAATAGGTGGCCCAAAGAAGGAGTGCTACTCAGAACTATGCATATGCATCAACTTGAGAAAATTTATGAGAAAGCCCACATAAGAATGATAATTTATTTTTTGGATTTAAAATATTATGGATTATCTAGACACTTTAGATTAAATCAAGGTTCAGGAAATCAACACAGCTACTCATTATATGGTATGACTTAGTGGATTAAAGTGGCTTAAAACTGTATGGTCTTAACCAATATCAACTCTATCACAAGAGTTATAGGAGTAAATATTGCGAAGTTTTCGTTAAAGAATATACCAGGCCCATATACAAATTACATCTTTGTCTGTAAAGTTTGCAGAACATATGGAAAACATAAGGGATATATAATAGATTTCAGAAATGAGGAATTAATCTTAATACATCCAACGGCACGACTGGAATGGTTTCATAAAAACTCAAAAAGAAAAACTGAAACTCTGGAAAACTTGACTCTAAACTGGCAGACACCCTCCCATGTAAGCTCACTCCTGTGCTCAAGTACATCTCATGCCCTCAAAGCACGGCTTCTTAACTCACTTAAAAACCCACAAGTAGTTTATAGCAAGGGCACTTCAACAGTCAAAGTAAATTACAAAATCCCTTCCTTTTATATTATTCTCTTCCCCTCTACTATCCTTCTCATTTTGTTTATTCAAAGCTCTTGAATCATGTAAGAATCCCTCCCCCTTTTTCTTCCTGCTTCACTGTTATAATATTTTATGATAAAAGACATAAGAAGCATTGCTTAATTAAAGAAAAAAGTATTACCATGATAATAGTACACTGTCAACATCTGGAAAAAGTATTTCTGTTAGAATATAATTCAGCTAGAAACACAATAAGAAATAGCAGTTCAAGCTAATGTATTAAGATCAGAGCTAATATAACAGAAACAAGAAAATAGTAATAAAATCATAAATAAAAACACAAGCTAAGCACCAGGGAAGAAATATCTAGCAACAAATTTTCTGGTAGAACACGCTTTTAGAAGTGATAGAAAGCAACATTACTTTTGAAGTTCTTAAGAGAATAAAACACTAGAAGTTTGTTATAGGCATCTAAATACATCTTACAAATTCTGTGATGTTAAGATTGCATGAGCTGACTACAATCATATCATTAAAAGAATTGATAGGGCATTCACCTACGGTTGGAAGTGTCCTGGCCTGCAAAGACACCTAAGCATTGATTAGATAAAATTTCTTCATTCTAGACTGAAATTTATGTTCCATGTAAATGCTTAAAGGGATTTTACCTATTTTTATGTTTAGGTCACACCTTACCAATAACCATATGGTAACAAGGAGTTTCTAAATAAAATTTGTAGCAAAAACAGAGGGGCTAAATAGCAGACAACTTGTGAGAATGTTAAAAAAACAACCTCAAAGCCACCTGGAAAGAGCATTGGTTCATGGAAATTAACAAGATTCATTGGAGAGGAAGGAAGAGAAAGGGGTCATTTATTTATTTATTTTTACCTTGATACACAATTCACAGTGAAGAAGCGAGATAAGTCAACTAAAAATATGCATGACAACTTTTTTAATAGATCCATACATAGAGATTCCATTGCAGAAAAACAGTTATCTTGCAATACCTGCAGAAATTGGCAAAACAAAATGTATATACACATAAAGGGATTTTCTTGTTTGTTTCAGGGTTCCTTTGGGGGAGAGTAGATTGTCGGCTTTTATTTTTGAGTTTTAGGGGATTTAGTTTCAACACCTAAACTGTCATCAAGCCAAGTATTCTGACAGAACACAGACCTAGGGGATCTGTACACTTTATCATGGAGGAAACGCCATCATATCATCTTGCTTGTCTCAGAACTAACGTCAAGCAAGTTTACATTTGCAACTTATCTCTGTTTGAAGAGAATTTCCAAGTTTTGATGTTTTTAAGTAGATGCAGAACCACCTTTTTCTCTCCCTGGGAGATGAATAGCTCCATAGAGTCCTTTTGACATCATAAGCACCATCACAGGCAGTTATCCCTCAAGAGCACACAAGCTCTGGTTAGATTTTCACCTTAGTCAGCCACACAGTAAGCTACCTTGAGCACTTCTGTCAATACGTGCATTCCCAGAAGGTATTAACTGTTCTCAGTGTTTGGCTTTGCTACCTTAATCTTGCCATTTTCAACATGAGGGTATGTCTGAAACGGACTGAGAATTGAGACTGTTGCAGATACACTATCTCATATGGGAAGCCTATCTATTCCACAAGAGTACAAAGTTTCCTGAGATCCATGACAGCTAGCTATTGACTGCCACCTGGGATTAGAAGTGTTAAGTTCAGACAAAACAAGAAAACCCACACACATAACCCCACCCCCACCCACACATCCCCTATTTGCTCACTGGTAATTTAGCTTAGTGACAGCAAAGGGCCATATGTTGTGTACTTAGTATGTTGTGTACTTAGAAACTTCTGTGTAATTCCTCGAAGTTTAATGAACGTGTGTGTGTATATATATATACACAGATATAAGTAAATCAAAGTTCCTTTGGCTGCCCAGAGCATACTAGCATATTCACCTGTGTCACACGGATCCAAACAATAAAAGCAGCAGTTGAGAACAAGCTGCAGCCATCAAAACAACTTATTTGGCAAACATATGGGCAAAGAATGTGCCCAGGTAGCCACCAAGGAAAGGCCACTAGACACAGGACGCGGGCAGAAGGCAGGCCAGCACTGGCTGAGCACCCTTGACATAAACTGCTACACAAGGCACATCCAGTCTGTTGAAAGGACAGCTCCTGCAGAATTTTGCTGGTGAACAGGCAGACACATACTCAAGTCCTACTGCTTTTGATAAAACCTTTCCTGTGACAGACATTCAGCCGCACAATCCACAACTCCACGCATCTTCTTAGTTTACAACTGCAACTACCACCTGTGTTTGCTCATCTGTGCTGGCCCATGAGTGAAGGTATAGCATCTGTGGAAATATTTCCAGGAAAAGTTAAGATGCAAAGAGCCTGAGGAAAACATAGTGGTGAAGCTGTAAGGAGGACCTAATTTGTGTTACTATTTTATAACAACCCAAAAAGAAAGAACATTTTTATCTTGAACTTGCAAAGTAAAACCTTTTACTTAAAACCACTTGTGCTGATTAGAGGCAGAGCAAATGTTCAGGGTTTTATAATGGAAACACTGAAACTCTTCCTGTTTTGCAGATCCAGAGCCAGACTCTCACCTTATATATGTGTACAACACAAGAAATCAGAACTACTAAGAAGTCTTCACATCACTCTGCCAGTAGAAGTAAGACTTTGTTTGCTCAAGCAAGAATCAATTGCCTTGAATTGACATTTTAATAGGATTTTTTTCCCAGCTTATGATGGAACTGGTACATTAAGATAAAAAAACTATGAAATCCAGTATGTGCCTTATGGATGCTCATAGAGTTATAAATGTAACCCGAATGCTGAAACAATCCTGCCTTCCAGATTTAGAAAGTAACTTTTTTGAAGTGACAGCTTAGAAGTTAAAGCATTAAATTACATCAAGGCAAGCATATTTTCCAGTTAAAAGCACTAAAAGTTTCTTGGAAAAAAAAACCAATGTCATTTCACTCATTGAGGCTGTTAGTACTAAGGAGCACAAAACCAGGGAGCAAATACCTGGGGTTTGTTACCTGCACTAGATCTCCACAAGAAACTAGATGCTGGCTACGCAACCAGTAGCTTCTAGCAAGTTTTTGGTCCTTAGAATGTTGGGTTTCTTAAACCAAGCAATTAAAAATCACAGTTTTTAAAGACAAATTCCAAGACTACTTACTTTTCCTTAAAAGGAGCCACTTTACCCATTCACAGCAGCAGACAGAACTCTTTTCAAAACCTCTCAGAAAGGTGATTCACTGACCCATATTAATAAAAAATAAACACAACCTCCTGGACTGAGGATTGAGAAGATCCACACTTAGGTTCATACTCCTGCCATTCTCCAGACAAAAGTAAGTCTGATATGCAGCAAGGGAGTACTCCCAAAGGGCTTCCTAGAGCTGCTGAAAAAGGAACCTGTCACACTCCAAAGTTACCTTAGAACAAAGTGGTCCTGCCTTCCTGCACTGCAGGAAGCTGGCAGCTGGCAAATCCATGCAAGAGGAGATTCATGTGTACTTTTCTACTCCTTACTTCTGCCAGTCAGTGAGCATGTGAAATTGTTCTACACACGAGAGACCAGACACCCAAGAGAATATATTTTTTTCCTTCTTTCTTACCTTTTCCTCTCTCACAGTAGTCACACAAAACACCTTTGGCACTTAAGCATTCTTCTAGCTCACAAAAACTGATTTTAACTATCCTCAGCATCAGTCAACATCCTCCTAAACCCTGAGAACAAATACCAGGTTTCTCAAAAGACTAAGCAAACTGTTTCTACAGCATTTAATCAGGATGATGAAAAAAAATTCCCAAAAAACCAACCAAAAAAAGCTCATTTCTTTCAATGGGTGCTGCTTGGAATTGAAGGCGCATTCTAGTTAAATAAGGGAGCTATCATCATTTATAAAACCCTTCATTCACTGGTATTAGCTTGTATTTGTCATTAAACTCATAAGTCACACGTTCTCAAAAGTTTTAACTATTTAAGATTTTTAACTATTTGGGGTTTATCTCTTTGATTTTGCTGTCTGCATAACATCGGAAAGGTCTCTTTAAGTCTACATGCATCCAGGGACATCCTCAGCAGATCTCGTTTCCTATGTTTGTGGGAAGCTATAACTGACTAATGCAGTAAAAGTAAAAAAGATGGAACTTAGGAAAATAAAGTGAAATAAAGCATGAAATTTCAAAAATTATTCTAAAGATGCAAGAAATATGCCTATATGTGATCAGATGTTCAGCTAGGCACCAAGGCCATCACTCCAAATGACCTTCTGCCTTTGATGGATCCCAAAGTTCCCTAATTATACACTCCCTCCTTTCAATTACTACAGACTCCCTGCTGACCTTCTAACCTCCCTGTGCCACTTGCATCCCTGAACCCAGGGCACGCTCTGAAATGTAACACAACAAAACTGCATACAGGGTGTCAGGAGCCATTAAGCAATGCTCCATGGGTATTCCCAGTACGTGCTCTGAGCACATGCAGGAAAAGGCTTAACGGAGGGCAAATAGCAAAGCAGAGTGAAGGGGGACTACACACTCAACGTGAGAATGCAGAAAAAGAAAAGAAGGAACTTGAGGAGGAATGAAGCTGTGAATGAATGCAGTCAGACCTTGGGGATAGATGTTTACAAGATAAAGTGAACAGAAGTACGTAGTTTCACTTCACATGGTTCAGGCACATATTCAAAGCAATTTTTAAAATTCCACTGTTACACTTCCTGTACTTCTATAACTAAGTACAGGACACTTTTTCCTCCCTAACTTTTACAGCATTGGTCAAATATAACCAATTCCCTCATATATGCAAAGCTGGAAGATAAAATTATACCTCATAGTTCAGAGCAGTATCTTAACTTCCATACACTAAGCTCAAGTTCAGTGATCCTACAAAAAGAAAGGATTTTACTTAAATATAATGCAAGGCTACCCAGCCACTAGGCTGGTTTCTACTCTTAAATAGTATCTTACCTCAGCAGCAGTCAGATGTTAAATGTTTAGATGCACTCATGAAGCATGGCACTGTTAATTAAAAGAGCAATAACTGACTAATGTATTTTTGCAGGTACATGTGTTGAATGCACAAACCCATGAAATTTTAAAAACTTTGATGATAAAAACATCTTTTTACTAATTTTGAGGGAAGTCCCATCTAGGAATAGGGAATGCATCTAGGGAGGACAAGATCTCATAAGACAACTCTACCTGGTCTGCACACCTCCTCTTTTCACATTCATTCATTCATCTCTAAACTCTAAAAAGGTTTTCTCCTTTGTCAGTCACACAAGGCAGAAAACATTTGCTTTGACTCCATGAGGATGAGGAAGAACATTAGTTTGAAGGTTTTGTCTGAGTCAGGCAGGAGGACACTCTGGGCAGTCACAGGCAACCAGCTGGCCATGAGCACCACACAATCCCTAACCACAGGCGTATCCCACAGAAGTGCAACAGCATCCATGCAAGCTCTGCTTCCTCTTCTGCAAACCTCCACCACTGAGGGGAAAGCAAACACAACACTGGCTATGCCTTCCAAGGCTGTATCTGCCTGGGGAGAAAGTGAAGTGAGAGGTGAGAGGAAGTCCTGATAGCAGCGAGACAGAAAAGTCTTTGCTGGTGGCTCATAGTGGGCACTCTCTGAACCAGGCAATGACTGAGGACATGAAGTACAGCTGGAAGCTGCAGTGAAAAGTTCCCAAGGCTCATCTAGAAGAGGCAAAGCCTAATTTAAAGGCACTCACGGATTTCTGACCATGTACATACATGATGATACTGTAATGTATCAGTAAGGAGGGGGGGAGAGAAATAAAAAGTGAGACATTCCGTTTGTTGCAGGCAAGAAGATGGTCTTGTGATGAAGAATTTGAGAACTGATAAATAAGGTAGTTGAGACAACTTTTAACAGTATGTTAAAAGTACATGTTTTGCAGAAAAGCTATTTTAAATGCACATGGTCCCTGCAAGTAATGCAAAGCAACATTTTATAGGAATAGTATTCAAACAGGCTGCAAAGGTTATGAAAATAGAAATTCTTAGAACTTCTTGTATTTATTCTGTATTAAGTATGCCACTATTCTCAATGACATGGCATTTGAGGATCTATTAAAACATGAAACATGGAAGAAATAAAGCAGAATCCATCATATTTGTGATACCTCATCTTTCCCTCTCTTAGTAAACATATTAAGGTATTTGGTAGAGTTTTGAATTGGGTTTTGGATAATATAGTCAAGAACCAGCTGTTTGTAAAGCAATATATATAGACAAAACTTAGGATGACTAGAGAATTACTGTTTTCAAATGCTTGCTTCTCCACTAATTTCCAAGGACTATCCAAAGTCCACACGCACCTCAACCCAAAGTCAGGCTAGTATATATCCAAATATCCAAGAAGCACAGGAAAGAGGTGTGTCTCTCAGAAAGCACTTATTTCTGGTTCTCTCTTCTATCCTGTGCATCATCTTCTTTTAATACATATTAAACAAATAGATCCAACCAATTGCATTCTATTTTGTGTAGGCTACTAGAAAGAGCCTAGTATATGAAGCTGAGTCTTCTTGAGGACTCAAAACTAAGAGCCTTGCACTTTAGTTTCCTGAGGGATGGGAAAAAAAAAAAGGAAGAACCCCAACTTAAATTCACAGTAGTATTTACAACACTGTATTTCTACAGTGTGCATGTCATGCAACTTGTCCTTGGCATTTCAATAAGTAGTGATGTGGTAAAGCTCAAGGTACCAGTCTTCATGTTCCTAGGCACAAAACTCTGAATTTAGCAACACAGTGCAACTGTTTTCAATGACAGTTGTGTGATACTGTTTCTCCATTATCACTTTGGAAGACATAATAAATACTATCAAGGGGAAAATATAGAATGTTTATCATTGCAGTTTTGTCTACTTAATTCAATTCTTAAGTGTTTCACAGACACACTTCCACTGAAGTTAGGAAATTTCTTATTTCCTTTTGGCAGAAATGTGTTTAGAGAGCACTGCTGTACACTTATTAGGATATAACATACCTTTACAGCATTGTTGAAAGCTGAGCAAGAAACTGACCAATACTAGCTCTTCTCTCACCATCTCACCTACCATTACTCCACACTTAGCTTAACAATATCTATTAAGCTACTAACACACAACTGATGCCAACTGACAGCATCATTTTATCAAGTCAATAGCTTGCTGTGTTTCTAAGGCATGCTTTTTTCTCCATTATAATGCTCTTGGTGTCAGGAGTTACATCAACCAACTATATTACTGGTCAGCAACAGATCCTTTGAAAGCGACATTTGTATATCCCACCAGAGAAGTATCATCATGACTGCACACTGCTGATGCCAAGACATTTCATGACCAACTACTTGGAATGATGCCCAAGAATTTCCAGCGTAGCTCTCCAGCAAAGGCATCCCACTACATTTCTTTCAGGGAGAATATGAATGGAGACAGGAAGCAGTGACCAACATGCTTACCAAACCACCACAGATGCTGAAGACAGCCATGTGCGTCTCCTGGGCATTGACATGCCCGCGATAGAAACAGTGGCGCAAGTCAGGGGATGACGGCTTCTGTGGGGCCCCGATGTGCACCACCGTGTACTGAGCAGCGACGAAGCCTGCATCGGCACTCAGGTTGAGCTGGAAGACCTGCCCGTATGCTCTGAGCTGGTAATGTGTTCGGAAAGCAGCGGGCTCCGGCGGTGCCTCCGAGCTCCTTTTCCTCCTTCTGAAGTGATGCGTGTGCGGGAAAACTTCTCCAAACTCATTCACTCGGACAGGTGTGATGATTTCATAAGAGGAGAGCTGCTTCACCAAGGACTCTGCAACACAAGGCAGGAGACTCAGCCTGACGCAGCAGCACGGCAGCAACCCCTCGGTGGCATCCGCAGGCTCCTGGCACGGCACTCGTGGCGCCAGCCCGGGGTCCGGTGAC
>VYXF01002453.1:1322825-1385151 GCA_013397295.1 Polioptila caerulea
CTCGGCCCCGTCCCGCCGTCCCCCGCCCCGGGTGCAGGCGGCGTTACCGCACTTGAGAGGTGTCGCTCCAGCCAAATACGGGCTTCTGAGAGGGCTGGCAACGCCGCATTCCCACTGGGAGCGGCAGAGGCCGTGCCGTGAAACCCAGGGGTGTCAGAGTCCCACAGATTCAGCACCACCCGACCGCAGCCCCCGCCGGTCACCTGCCCCTGCAGCGCAGCTCTGGGGGAAGCCGTTTCGCCGGGCAGCTTCGAAGGAAGGGGATGTCCAGGCAGAGCCTGACACCGCGGTGTCGACAGACGGGAATTGTTCTAGCTACAGGTCCTCTGCTTAGGTTGTTCTGTGTAGGCAAAGTCTTCATAAAGCTGCTTGTCCCAGCATTCAGGTAGCCCGGCATCCCTCGCATAGAGTGTGTGGGTTATCTGTTTTACTTGATTATTGTTTTCCTGAAATGGGGGGAACGATCAGCTCTTGAGTGAAGTTGTGTAGCACTGAAACAGCCTTCACTGCTTGAATAAAATCATACATCCCTCATCAAGAGTCCAGGATTGTAGAAAGAATACCCAGGTTGTTCCAATGTATATTGGTATCCAGCACAATCTTGAGAAATTGAGTCTTCTCAATTCTTCTCATTTTTCTTCTCGAATACTCAGTAGATGGAAGCTCTCAGATGGATATTAAACTGTTTTCTCTATATGGGGTCACTGATAAGCACAGTTATATGAAAAGAGAAAAAAAAAATTGAAATCTAAAGAGTTCTGCAAAGTGAAAGCAAACAAAAAGCTTGTCTCCAAATACTATGAATATTAAAGAAATCCAACAAGAAGCAAGAACTTCAAACTGTTTCTTCTGGCATACGCCAGAGAAGGTTGATCATGATAGGTAACCAGAACTCTGCCCACCACAGAAGCATGAAGATACAAGATTCATTTCGCTACCCAAGATGTCCTATTGCAGAACACACATGGGCAAAGTAGAGTAAGGCAAAGTTTAAGGATAAGTACTTTGATTTTATTGGCACAAAATGTACAAACAATAGTAAGACATTAAGTTGAGTGGAGCAATTATTGTACATGCCTCAGATTTCTCCAGCAAATCAGAATTGTTCCCGTTTCTTGGATCTTACTCTTTGAATCAGTTGTCACACTGCAGTAACTTATCTCCTCCCCAGCCAACTTCAGTGGTTGTCAGTGATGAAGCAAATAGGCACTACTTCATTAAATGGAAACAAATACCCTCTGATCCAGATGTGCTCTTTCACTTGTTTGGGATTTGCAAAATTACTTTTTGTAAAAATAAACAGAAGCACTAAGCACTGGGAAAGTCAAAGGTTCTGTGATCCCAATTTAAGCACAAAGCTTTGCTGTAGACCACTTCAAAGCAAATACAAGATGACCCATTTTTTTAACAATGTATGCATTTTTAGTATTTTAGGAAAGACATTTGCTTCAAATGAAAATATTTTAAGAGCAATAAAATTACTTCTCTTAAATCTCATTTTAATGTGTTTAAATTTCCCTGTATTCTTTGTGAGAATGGAACCCCAGCCCTTCTATGGTAAACACTGAAGTCTATCTCTCCCTGAAGATTAGCTGTTTAGAAAAATTTAAAATACGCAACCTTCAATCAGATTGACACCTGTTCCAGTAGCTCCTGTCAGTGCCGTGGGCAAAGACCAGTGCCAGCTAAGGCACTTTTTTCCCAAATTTTCAACTGAAACAAAAAATAAATTTCCAAACATGAATCCAGTGATTCAGGCAATGTGAGGCCTGACAATTGAACACCTTTTTGTACTTAGCAGCCATTATTCCTTCAAAAACTATTGAAGCTCTGCAGATATTAGGCACAAGTCTGATTTTTAAATGTAGGATGGGTTGGCTGTGCAGGAGCAAAGGACAATAGGGCAGAGGATTAAGGCAGTTCTGGTAGTGTTCATGTTACCTCAGTGGCTTTGGGCAATAAGCTGCGGTCATTCCTTTGACCTCTACCCATATGGCATCAGTTTGAATCTTGTGAGGAGCAAATATAACTCTGTATATCAAAGCAAGAGGGACATTTCTCTCACAAAGAAATATAAGTACATCAGAAAATTCGGAAATCATGGAACTAGCATGTTTGCTACAACCATTGGAGGTAGAAGGGTAGAGACAGGCATAAGGATGAAATTAAGAGGAAGACATAGGGAAGTTATTGAAAGAAGCAGAACTGAAAAAAACAAACAAACAAACAAACAAACAAAAAACCATGATGAAATATTTAAAACTAAATTAAAAAAAAAGGGGGTATAAATACAGAAACAAGGACACAGAGAGGTTGTGCAGTCTCCATGCTTCTATATACTCCAAACTCATCTGGTCAGGAAGCCCAGAGCAACCTAAATTAACTTTTAAATTAGTCCTGCTTTGAGCAAGAGGTTGGCCTCAGTGACCTCCAGAGCCTCCTTCCAGCCCAGGTTATTTTGTGATTCTATGAAACAAAAATTTTAGAAAAGGTTCTTCTAGAAAGCTGAAAAGACCGAAGTGGAGAGGAAAAAGGAAAGGAAAATACCTATCAAAAGAACAGAGATGTAAGGGAAAACTCAGAATGTAGTCTTCTGCTACAAAGAAACAGAAGAAGAAAGGAGACACAACTGAGAGTATTTAGCAAGATTTTTCAAGGCTAGAAGCTATACACTGGTAAAGCTCCAGCTAAGGCAGTGGAACCATGCTGGTTTGCATCTGCAAATGTAGTCCTTGGAGACGTAATGTGTTCTGACTTCATTATCTGCATTGACATTAGAGCTTGCTATTGAATAGCTGTCTTTAAAATGCCTCCTACATTACTGAAATAAATCCATCTATTTACAGTATTTAGTCTTTTCGCTTATCTCTTTCAGTTGATATGTTTGGAGTGAAGTATGTTGCACCAGTTACTTTGCAAGTCAATGAAATAGAAGGATAGTCTATGCTTGCTGAAATCACTTGTCCTCCTTGGGGTTTCTTTGGGATTTCATGGACAAAACGGATTGCAATTAGGTCATGATTACTCAAATATTTGTATTGTGCACTCAAAGAGCTGCAGTAGATAAGGTTTGCCAGATAAAACAGTAGGATTTGTAAAAATGCATACTGAAAAATTAATAAATTTCTTCCTTAGAACCACAGATTAGCTATTAAATCCTTTCACCTGTTTTTGGCTCCATTTTTTTAATTTAAGTGGTCTTTTGTAAGTGGTTTTGGCTAAAAATCACAAAGTGGAAAATATAGTCCAAAATGTGAGTCATTCAGAAAAGGCAAAGACAACATTTCACAAGTAAGTGAAATTGTTAAAAAATTAGACTTATGAACAAATTTTATTTTAATAAGGAGACTGTATGAAATACATATTTTACTCTTTTATTATTATATCTTGGCATTTTTCTGTCTTGTGGAATACAATTTAAATCAGACCTTCAGGCTCTAATTTACGTTTCTTGACAGGACACTAAGCACATTGCACACATCTGCCCAGTTTGCAACCACTTCTCTTATTCATCCACTTATCTCACACTTACCCTGAGATATTAACACCATATATATATATATATATATACACACCATGGAGCCACCTGCCCTGCAGCACAAGAGCAGCCCGAGTGCCTGTTGCCCCAGGCTATTGCTGTCAGGAGCAGGCTGCCCCTGTGCACACGCTGAGCCTTGCAGTGAGCCTGGCGCGCTGCCGGTCCCGCAGCCCTTCCCATCTGTGCCCCACCGTGCCCTGCACAATCCCATCTGCAGAGAGCCACGGGAGCTGGGCTTCTTGGAGGGAGGTGTCGGGCTGGGTCAGTCAGTATTCTGTGTGTGTTGGCAGCCGGGCTGCTCCTGCATGACCAGGCATGTGATTTTGATACATACTGCTAAGGAAAATAATGTTCATACTTTTCCCCATAGTATGTATACATTTCTGCTACTATCTGCATTCACACTATAGTAGTTTTTCAACAGCGGTGGCTTACTCCAAGGTTAATGTCTGTAAATTTACTTTTTCGAAGGTTCAAAACTTTTATATTATTTAACGTGAAGTTGTCAAGTTTTATCCTGTGAAACAGACAATGAAAGGTACTGAGTACCATACCATGTAATTTAAACTTGCTTTGCTTAGTTTTATTGAGATCCTGAATAATTTTTATATTAATCATTTTGTAGCATTGTCTGTTAAATACTAACTTACTGGTAAAAAGTATTATTTTCAAACAGATATATAACAGGCAGTCATAACTATTAATTTTAAAAGTTGATTAATATTATTTCTTTGTGTTTCTTTTTATAAGTGAAGACAAGAACTTTGATATCATCACAAATTCCCAGAGAGGGAAAGCCAAGAGGCATAAGCCAGCTACAAAGTATTACACCCAGCATTATGCGAGTAAGTCCCAAGGATGTGCTGGGGCTCAGTGATCCAGGACATAAGCACACTGATTTGTGCCTTCTGCTAACCCTGGGTCAGGAATCCTGCTCCAAACTTCACCCTCTGCTTCATCAGTGCTGAGCACCTGTTGTATTGGATGGGAGAATTTCAAGGAGAGGCAAATGTAGGTCACCACAAACTGCTAGAAAAAGCATGTGCAAGATAAAAAAACCCCTCTAACCTGACATGTACAAGTGACTCCATACAAGTAATTCAGAAAAATAAGAATTACTGTAGTGTGAAGACAAAGGCATGTGTAGTCACTGCCAAAAAGCATGGTTTTTTTGGTTTGGGTTTTTTTTGTTTTTAAAGTCACAAGCACACTGCAGCTGTTACTCTGACTGGAGAGAAAGTAGAGAGACATAGGGTCCAATTCATCTCTCATATCAACGCTGTTAGTTATGCCAAGGATAGTTTGGCTCACATAGCACTCTCCTAGCTACCAGCCTTTTTCAGAGTCCCACTCTGGTTAGTAACTAAAATTAGTCTACGAGAGAATATAAATTTAACATTCCAAGACACTAACAGCAGTCATAAAATTGGGCATCAAATTATTAATAGCAAGTTAAATGATTCCTAATTGTGCTCACTCAAACCTGTGTATGCCCAGTGGTACACTGTGCCACTTAGAAATGCTGGCTTTGGCAGGAATTAGACTGCTCAAAACCAGAGATTTGCATTAAAATGTGTCCATGCGGTGAACGGCACAAAGACTAGGAAGATCCACAGGCATTTGAACTCCAAACACTCTGCTAGGTGTGGTTCTATAGCATGATGGAAAGGATTACTTAGAGCACAACATGAGACATCCTCATATCGCAGTGCTGTGTTTCAAAAGGAGATGTGAGTTGTTTTGTGTAGCTGTAGAAGAAGGGATCACAGGCAACCTCAGCCCTGACAAGTCACAGTTGTACTAATTACCAAAGAAGAGGAACAGCCTTGTCCTAAATGGGTTGCAGCAGTGACTAATAAAGATAAGTGTGATAAAAGGGGTGGGTTGGATTAAGGACCTGGAGGTATTGGAGCCCTGAGGAGGTATTGGAGCCCTGAAGTAGAAGGAATGATCCAGAGTGACATGAAGAAGAACAAAACAAGGAAGAGAGTTGCTGCTGTAGAAGATCAGCAGGGAGGCCAGTCTGGGTCTGATGGAGTTAGAGCCCTCTGTTGGAGTCTGCAGTCATGGTCGAGCTAGGTAAGGCCTGTGGTCAGAGTCTGCAAACTAATACTTGCAGTCATAGTCCAGCAGGAAATAATCAGCAGAGTCTGCAATTGGACCCTACAGTGGGAGCTTGCTGTAGTATGAGTTATGATGGCTAAGTTATAAGGAAAAATAAACCGTGAGCCTTTTCACATTGTTAAATGTTTGTGTCTTGGCTCATTTTTACCCCTAATGGAGAGGTCTGCTGCAACGGTTTTGTGTTAATTTCACTGTTCTGTCAATATAGTCATATGAAACAAATGTGTGAAGGTCACAAATTCATGGATCATTGCAGCATCTTACTGGACCAAAGATTGTTATTCATTGTTAGAATACTCTTCATGTGTTAGAACTCATAACTCCTACTATGAAATGCTGAAGATGAGAGGAAAATCATGTATAGTGCTAACAGACTTCCTGGAGAGTATATGCTTTGTGTCTTGCAATAAATTTCTAGGAATAGAATTGTCAGCTCTCTGCCAGCTGATAGTCACTGAATTAGTGCACCAGAAACTACCATCTTCATCCTGGGTTTTTCTCAGGTATGGAATATTTTCATCTTCCTTCAGACACTATTTTTCCCAGCTAGGAGACTCACAAGAAAAATACCAAACTGATCACCAAGACAATGGATGGATGAAGGCTTCTATTGCAAAGCTTTGTGTAAAGAGCTATATTGTGTTTTCATATTTAATAATTCTGGAAGGTTATCTCCCAATAGCCAAATTGAAAATGCTGACATTGCAGAAAGTAGTGATGCCCTATCTGCACAAGGAGGTTACAGAGAAATTGTTATTCTGATAAATAAATACAAGTTCAGGAGATTATTTTCATCTGAATTTAATTTTAGATTTACAAAACTAAGTAAGGAGGGTTGTTTTATCCATTCAGGAGAAAATCCATGTTTAATTCTGTTTCTTCCAAAGGAAATTTGATTTTTTTTTTTTCCCATTAACTGTTAAATAGAGTAAACAGGGCATGCTTGCTGCTCATTTTCTTGATGATGTTCCTCATACACTAAAAACTCAACATTTCGCTATCAGAAAATGTGTATAACAGATATATACTGTATAGCAGTTAAATCTGCTTTCTGTTGCATGGTTTCAGATCTCATTAAGACACCAAAAATGAATGAATGCAAGGATCCCATATCACTCTTCTTGAGGTCTCTAAGTCAGAGTTATTGGGCAAAACTTCCTTTTCATGAGCTTGAAAGAAATCGCATCGAGGTCAAAGCTTTTCCACTTCTTTTACATTCTCTAGTCTAACATCTTGAGAACAATATTTAGATTAAGTTTGAACAAAGGAACTAAAATAAAAAATCAGTTCAGGCACTGAAGAAATAGGTAATAACTTTATATAGTGCCAAGCAGGACCTAAAATATGTCTTGAGTACTTGCTGCCCTGAACAGATTTGAAGTTCATCCTGCTGAATGGACAGGTCACCAAGTAATTTACAAGTTGTGGAAATTCAATATAGCAGTACAAGGATACTTTCCTCAGTGTTTTAAAAACTGGTTTAATGAGTGTGCCCTGCTTTCCCGGGATGCCACTGTTTTATGTAAGACCCATAAAGTGACTTCCAGCCGGTGAGAGGTACAAAACTGAGGAATTTGTCTAAAGCCAGTATTGAGAGAGAACATGTTTATTTTCTGTAACCTAGGACAGGAAGTTAATTGTTAATAGCAAAATTCAAATAACTATTGCTAACAATGCTAAGACTTTCCTGCCAAGCAAAGGGTGTTGTGTGGTAGACCCTGTTTGCTAAACACTGAAGTAAAATCATCTAGTTGTTTGATTTCAGAGAGATGGACAATATTTAAATAACAGTAATTTAAACACAAATACTTTGAGTCAACAAGACAGTTTAATTCCTGTTTGTTTAGTTTTTTTTTCCCCAAGACTAATTCCCTCTTCTTTTAAACATTTTCATTTCTAAAACTAGAGAAGTATTAAACTTCTGTACTCAATAATGCATTTACTACTAAAGGATGAGAAACTCCTAGTTCCACTGTAATTTTAACATGTCTCCCACACATGCATAAAGATAAGCTCTCTCATTACAATGAGTACTTTTATTTGGTACTTAATAAAATTGTAAGATTGTTCCCTAGGCACAGGATAACCTATAGGCCTCAAAGGGGCTTAAGTGGTTGTCAGACCTCAGAGGAAATAAGTGTACTTTGCTCACATGCACATTTCCTCCTGAAACGTGCTGCTATAAAGTAAGAAACTGTAGATAAGTGTATATAGTGAGTTACCTAGAAATTAGCCACGCTTTAAAACTGCCAACATCAAATCAGGGCTCACAGGGAGAAATTACACGTGGCTCTGTCATGTTTGCATTCTTTAGAAACTGTTCAGGCAAAAATAGTACTAATGGCAATTTCTGAAAGGCTGCCTCTTTCTGCTTCTAGAAGGCATGGATAATCTACATCCTAATTTGTACATAATGAGATGTTATTACAGATATTATGCCATCTTCCATGGCTTGGTGTCTTATTGGTATTTAACCCTATACAAACCAAGCACAAATTGAGTTAAAAAAGTAAAATATTTAAAGTAAAATCAGTATTTGGATGTAGTATGGAACCAAACTGAATGATAAGTAAGAAAAGCATAATTCTTAAAACCAGTCACCAGGCTCGAATTTTTTAAATTCATAATTGCAGAATTTTTAACTAATTAAAATTAGCAGAATATTCTAGGGGAAATGCCTAGACTAAAACGCAGACTGCAGCAACAATTACAATCTTGTCACCAGAATGTCAAAACATCATCTGGATTCCATCTCGATTCCAGACAGCAGGTGGTAGAAGGAAATCATCTGATACAATGTTCCCAAGTTAGCAGGTGGTGGCATCAGTCAGGCTTTTCATAAAAAGCAAATTGTCCTCATCAGAAAGTTTAACAGAGAAAAATACAATTCCACTTTAGCTTGTGTTTTAGTAAGTAATTTCAGAAATAATTTAACTAGCTATGGTGTCTTAAAAACATACAAGTAATCTTTAAATTTGTAAAGTTGTCACTATACATATCAATGTTGTTTAGCTACTTACCTTCGGGTTTTTTTCTAATATTCAAACTATTATTTGCTTTTTAAAATTAGCATGAAGGCTGCCTAATGACCATTGCCCTATGACTGTTCTCTCATTGGACTTAGTGGATCTGTGTGTACACACTATCTGTGCCTGCAAATTTCTCTGCTCCAAGATTGCCATGAAGGACTATGCTGGTAACTCTCCTCTTCCTGCCTGCATTGCAACAAGAAAATTTTATTTTAAAATACCCCATCATATTTCAACAATGAAGTAATGTCAACTGCTCTGTAATCCCCATTTTCTAAACAATCTTTTTTATTTATACTATTTTATTGTTTATATTTACATTTATTTAGAATTTTTTCCCCTTTCTTGTAGTTAATGTACTTATATATTCAGTAAACATACAAATAAACAGATTTTAGAAATGCAATATATATACCTCTATGAGTTCTGTATATATAATGCATTTTCAAAAGAAAAATGTAACTTTGTTTTCAGTAATGAATTTCCTTTAAACTTACATTTCTAAAGGATTTTGCTGATAAATGTACTCTTATTGTTTTTCTAGCAAGTACACACACATTGTTCTAATAGTTGACTCAAGGCTGTACACTATGTTTAGTATCTGATTTTCTTTTACTCATAAGTCATGGCTCTTAGTTACAGTCATTCTGATTTCTGAAACATTTTGCATCCAATTTTCTCAAAAGCATACTATGGAGAATTATGTTCTCTATTTGCTAAAAGATCATTTTTCGTAATATGTGGAAACATTTTCTAGAGATCTTAGCTTGGACACAGATAGCTTACGTTCGTGAATGCCCTAACAACATGCTCTTGTCTTCACTCAGTAATGAATTGAATAATGTCAGGGGTAGTAAAACTCCCTCAGGAATATGGCAAGCACGTTATCTCTCTGGAAGTAGACACTAAACTGTATTGTTTGCATAGTACTACTATTATTACTGTTTCTTATTCCAATTTGGAAAATAAGTCTCTCCTTTGACATTTAGAGAACATCCAGGACTAAACCTTTTTGTGAATAGCACCATACCTGCCTAGTGAGCTCAGCAACCTTTGTCTGATATAATTTTCATTTACAGACAGATATCTGATACCTTGCAGAGGAACACTTAAATATAATTATCTGTAACCTTATTACAGTGTCTTAGATGTGGAAGCTATTAGCTGCCTAGGCTGACTGTGATGGACTGGTAGACAATCAGAAATCTACCTCACTTGGGTCATTCCTTCTAGTAAGCAATTAAATAGCTAGAATGTGACCTCTGCAACCATGGGAGAAAAATCTACAGGACAGCAGATACCTCCTTGAACTAAATCTGTATATATTGAGAAGATCTCTTATGGTGTAGTAATTATCCATAAGAACTGTTAATCATACACATAGCAGGATAGTATCATGGATCATGTTGCTTCAGCTTTGCTTAGCTTATCCTCTATAGTTTTCCATTTTCTGTTATAAAATCTTCCAGTTTCTGAAAATGCCTCTGCCAATACACTGGCAAGTTGCAATCACCACCTTTTCATATATCCAATTTCATACTCATTTACATATCCACATATATCCATTGTTTTATATTTCAATGTTTTTAGACTTGTGTAACACATCAAAATATAAAATAAAAAACTTTATGAAACAATAAATCATGAAATTTCTTTTTAAACAAGAGTGTTTCCTAGGTAGCATTATTGTATTAAATATTCTGGACCTCAGTTAATGTACTTCTTGTAAAAGTGGGTGTTATAAAAATGGAGGTTGCAGCAGAAAGCTTCAAATTTGACACAGAAACGTCCTAAAATTAGAGAATTGGAAAGCAGTGTCCTTTTACAAGCAGTCTAAAAGTAAAAGTAGACCAAATGTCATGTATCCAACGTGGGTTCTTGCCAACAAAATAGCCTGGCAGGAGATTAGAGGGATCAGCAGTTACCCCAGTGACCTGACAGAAGGCTGGTAAGGTGGATTGGCATGAGGGTGGAGGTGAAAATCAGGCAGAGAGCCACTGGCCATCCATGTCAGAGACAAGAGGGCAGGAGGCCAGGCAGGACAACTGCATAATATTCTTGCCTTTATTAGAAGGCAGAGCAGGTTGAGTGCAATGAATATTTCTTTCCAGATTCTCAGATGCTTGAATGCACTTTTTTGTCATTTCTCATTGTTGAACTTCCTTGATTTGCTGCAGGGAAATATGCAGAAAGGTAAGTGTCTTGTACTGAAATCCTTTGTGCAAAGTGAAACAGCAATGAGCTTGCATCAGAGAAAATACTCAAGAGTTACTTTTGTGCTGAAAAGCTCCTGCTGGCACTTTGAAAGTTCTCTCTTTCGATATCAAGATAGAAGAGTGACATGCTACTGTCTCTCCTGGGAGGAGTTCATTCCAACAGTTATGCCAAACTGAAAGACTTTGTTCCCCTCTCAAACATCCTCCTGTATACACAGAAATGGAGGGGGAAAGCACTCATGCTGGGAGATCTCCAGTCTGGTGCCACCAAAAAGAGCAGCAGCCAGAAGGACGGCAGTATGGCATGTTTCTCTCGTGACACACAGTAAACTGCAGTGCCAACTAAAAGCAGTGACAGTGAGCAATAGCCCCTGAGATCCTGCCAGAGGGGGATGTGTTGTTTAATCAAGTCAATTTTAGGTTGGTGCATAGCATAGCACAGCTAAAGAGCATGCTTACAGTTCCCTCAATAATCTACAGCACTTCCAGAGCAACAACAGCAGACTTGTCTCAGCATTAGGAAGAAATATTGATAAGATGATCTTCATGTAGAGTAAATTAGTACATTTCCCTACATCACTGTTAGTTTTTTTTAAATTATAGGCTTTCAATCAAGAGAGCTTTACCATATAAAATAGACATTAAACAGCTGTTTTATTAATATCTGTTTTTACCTAGCCTTTTTAGTTCAGGGAGAGGGATTATCTTTGTTGTTGTACCTTTGGTAGTGGCTCATCTGTATCAAAATCTGACCTGCAAGTCAAGACTGCTCCTTTTGGGACGTGCCAAAAAGCACTTTGATAGGAGGAGATGAAAGACAAAACTTGGAAATTAAACATTTTATCAAAAACTGCCATCCACTAACCAATGCAGAAGCAAGACTGATTAAATGTGAAACATCAAGTGACAATGGGTGGGGGGGGACTGCAAGGAGTCCCCACCTGATTTCAGATGGTCTGTTGGAGGCTCAAGCACTGTGTCCCTCTCTCAGTAGCCCAGGCTGTGCTCACTTTTTGTCTCCTCTAAAGGTTACAGGCCCCAAACCAAACAGATGTACACCATTTCCCTCTCTGCTTGCTTCTCACAGGGCAGCAGGGGTTCTAAGTAGGTATTACTGTAAGCCTCACCCCTTGCTCTGTGCTTTGGGTAGTGGGACAGATCCACGCAACAAACCACACCAAAAGAAATTTTATGGGCTTAGTGCTGCTCCTGGCACAGGAGCAGCAGTTCTACAACTAACATCATGGACTATGGGATTGAATTAAGTGGGAAAGAATCCTAAAAACACTCACATGTTTTTCTGAGTGATGTGTTTTTGCTTGAAAGAATTAGTATCGAATTTAGCAGTTTACATAAGTAAGTGTAGTTTCACTGAAGCAGTAAATTGTGATCATTGTTTAAAAATTAACTCTATTCTTACTGACTGAATATCATTGAAATATAAGCTAAGTATTTGAGCACAAAGTTAACGAAGTGCACCAGAGTGCATTAGACTTCCAAGTTCCCAGATACTCCTGTTTTGACTGACCACATCTTCTGAGACACAGTTACCTTGAAACCTACCAATCTCAGCAGGATTTGGGGATGCAACATTTTTCTGCAAAAGCCATAGCACCTTGCAATTTAAAGTGGGAACATTTGTGATCGTGCTCATCCATGTTAAAGTCATGTAAGAGCTTAAACTACTCTTCAGATCTAATGAAACTTTTTGGGAGTGAGAGCCACCACTATAGCTATTTATTAAAACAGCGTACAGATGTTGCACAGGGCTTGTACAAACCTGTGCCTATGAACAAATGAAAAGCTTTTAAGATCACAGAGGAGTGTTTGAAGTTAAAAATTAGCCATGATTACATACACAATAACCTGTCACTTCTTTTACGCTTCTGTAAAATAAAACACTGTCAAGAAGAAAGCAAGTGTCCTGAAGAAATGTCAGAACATAACTTTACACTTGCTTAGAATGTACTTCCAAAACTGATAAAATTTTATTATTGAAGCATATTTCATATTTTAAAATATCTATTTGTTGTCATTTTGTATTGACACACAAAAGCATGTGTAAGACACAAAATTACTTGCAGCACTGTAGAAACTTTTATTTTTAATTGACCACCCAATATACTAAATATAATATACAGTTTTCATAAACAATTAGAAGTGATGAAATATGGAGAGATAAATGCATAACAGCATTCATTACAAGTATTTTGCTTTTTAAAATGCGATTGAGTATTTAATCAGTGAAAAATGCTTTATTCTAATCCTATTCATTTATCTATTTTCTTGTTCTTCTGGAACAAAACATCTGAAAAAATTTTACAATTTTGAAGCAAAATTAAATTTTGCTGCCTAAAAAGCCAGGAGAAAGTTCAGTTGTGTCTTGGGAAAAGGCAAAAGAAGAAAGATAACGGAGGGAGTATCTCAGAGCAGAGCCAGATGAAGAGCAACAGAAGGTCCTGCATCTGACACTGCCAGCAGCAAACAGGGACCCTCTGCCATCAGGGGACTGCTCCTCTAGAACCTCAGAACCACCTTCTCCTGTGCTCCAAAGCCTGCTTTCAGACTCCCTAACACAGGCAGGGTGCACTTGGCCGCTTTTATCACCCCTGGCAATCTTAGGCACTTTCACTGCTGCCTTCAGCTGAGAGCGTAGGAGCTCCTCACTGGATGCTGATGTTTGTGAAGGGCTGTCTAAGACTGCTGTTGGCTTGTTAGGCCTTTGAATCCTAAGAGAGAGGTGGTAGAAACAGGGGTCAGGCAGCATTCCCCATCCCTGTGCTCATGCAAGAGGACTATGCTAGGGAGAGGCTGCTGATCCCCATGCCAGGATACAATTCCTTAGCTTGACTGAATCCTTTTGCAGGATAAATACTGACCCAGCCACTGCTTGCTGCAGGGAGCACACCCAAACTCATCCCACATGAGGCTGAGTGGAATTTGCACAGTCAAGTGGAGCAGAAACCAGGACTAGAAAAAATCTCCCTGTGTTGTGGAAGGAATTCCTTACAACCATTCCAGTTTGAATTGATAATTCTTAACAAACCTGGATTTTTTTCCGCTGAAAAAAAAAGAAGTATAAAAAAAAGAAAAAAAAGCGTTTTCGAACTTATTTTTGCATTATTAGGAAACCAAATGCTAGAAGGAGTTATCTAGTATCCTTTTAGGAAAAGCAAAGATGGTGTACTTGCAATTTAATCAGTGCAGAAGCAAAGAAATAAAGCAAATTCCATTTGGCAAAAAGCCTGTAAATGATCTAGCTTGTATATTGTATAAGTCTAGTGCAGTCTGAATTTTCAGAAGTTTCTAATTTGCCAAAATCTGGGAGAATGCAAAGGCCAAGCCACTATAATATGTCAAATTTCTTTGCTTCAAGAAAATTCCTTTTAGGTAAGGAGCACTTTGTCAGTAGGTGCAAAACAACTTATTGTTTGCATAATCAAAGTATCAAAGATGGCTACAATGTTTTATTTGAAAATTTTCAGTTATAATCAGCCCAAAGTCTGGTAAAGTTTAGAACAATGACAACAGGATCCTGCAAAGATTGCCTTATACAATCTCAATACCAGGTAATCATAGAAGATCTACCTACCACAGCTATAAATATTTGATACTTGGGAACTTTAGACTGACAGAAGCTCTAGGGAAAAAGACAAAAAAAGGACGTGGCTGTCTGTATTGTTTTCTTAAATTTGTGCTAGCTGGTTCTTTTCCACTTCTTGTGAAAGGACAAAAGTCACACCTGTCTCTTTTTTTATCTTCACAAACCAAAAGACTGATTCGATCTTTCAAGAGCAAGACACTGAAAAGCTTCATATATCAGATATTTATATGCTGGGACTGACCTTCCTCTGCTAAGGCCTCACCAAAGCAACAGAGTAGATGTAGGATAAATGAAAAAAACACCATGCCTGTGAGCAAACTTATATTGTTTTAGCTTGTGATGCGGCAAAAGCTTTTGAATGCAAGTGAAAAAAAGACCCAAACAACTCTAGTTTTCTCTTGTAAGGAGAATATACTTCTTTATGAAAAAGATAGCTGAATTTGGATCTTAAACTAGAACAAAGCAGCAGTTCATGGTGGCAGTTAGTGCACAGGCATACTAGAAGCCAAGTGCCAAACACTCCTGCTCAATTTCTTTAACAGCTGAAAGAATTTTTTAAAAATTTCTGATAACAACTGAATGGCATTCCTTCAAGCTTCCTTGTTAAGGTAGACAGGGTTGGCAGTCCAAGATAGTCAGAAAGAGCCACTGCAAATAAAGACATGAAGTATAAAGTAGTATCTAAACTATAACTGTAGCATCCTCTGAGAGTAAATTAATTACCCAGTTACAACTGTAATCACTGCATATTTATATATCAAGTTCCATCTAGAGATTCCAAAATGACTCAGTGAAATATTAATCATCACAACCTTCCTGATGAACAGGTGTCATTATCCTTATTTCAGAGATCAAAACACTGTAACACTTCATGATTTAAATGACTTGCTTAGCTTCATTCAAGAAACCTTAAGCAGAGCTATGAAATGTGTCTAGATATGAGGACTTCACATCTTAAACTGTCAGTTCAAAGTCTTACACTTTAAATGCAACATGCTTTTGCATTTGATCTTTGTCCAGAACTTCAGACTAAATTTAAATTCCCATTTTGAAGCTTTACCATTTGTATGCTATATGGCCTGCAGGAAAACACTGTTCACATAGTTGGAGACTTTGAACATAGGAGGAACATGCCTTTCCCACAAATGTCTTTAGCTGAATCATCAACACCTTGTTATTATATCCCTTACCACAGAGTGCATGGATCTCAGAAATGGTGTTAAAGTGAAGAGGGAGTGAGGTATGTGACTTTACATTCTTTAGAGAGATATATTAGTTTGTACTTCTAGCCAGAGCAAGACCATTTTCACACTCCTCTTTGAATGTACTACAGGTTATGTGGGGCATGCACAACGGGGAAGAATGTGCTTCAGTGAGATCCAAACCCCTGATTTTTATTGTTGTAATTCTGTGCAATTCTGTAAATCTATGCCTCACCAACCTCATGTTAAAGAATTTTCCCCTGTTAACTAATCTAAACCTACTTCTTCTCAGTTTTAAGCTATAGGCCCCTTGTCCTGTCACAAGTTGCTCTTGTGACAAGTCTCTCTCCCTCTTTCTTGTAGGCTCCCTTTAGGTACTGAAAGGCTGCAATCAGGTCACCCCAAAGCCTTCTCTTCTCTGAGTAGCTGTCACTTTTTCTGAGTAGCTGCTTCCATTAGGAAAGGAAAAACTTAAAGAGACTCTGAAAAGCTGAGGACTGGAATGCTGGAGACTAAAGCATTGGGAAAGTACTTCAAACTCTGGTATAATTTCCATGTTTTTCTAATGACAATAGTATAAATAGACTTGCCTGTTTATCCAGCAAGATTCTGCCTATATAAGCCTGAGATACCTTGTCACGCCTTTTCTACACCATTATTTTAAGTGACTGAAAAGGAGACACTGGCATGTGTTCATTTTTCCCCTCCTTGTCAGGAGGCACCCATATAAGAGAGATCGTGCTGCCCACATTGTAGCAACATAAAAATTAAATGGAATAGCTAAAGAATACTCTATTGAATGGAAGGCAATGATCCCACTCCAACAGCACTTAAGAGATCTCTTGTCCTGGCAATGTTTGCAGCAGGAACCAGGAGAAGCAAATAAGCTGAAGAAGTTGCCATGCTGGAGATGTTTGTATGCACTTATTTCACTCTCAAATTTTTGGGGAAAAAAAAAAAAAAAAAAAAAGTAATTCTGGAAATTGTGTCAGAAGCTGATATTGGTAGATTTGTACATTGTTGAGTAAACAGACAAAACAATTTCCTAAATTTTTCAATATGCAGACGCTGAAAACTGATGAACGAATCTTCACAGGTGACTGTAGAGAACCTGCTTACTACATCCCATTAAAAACAGCCCAGCTGGAAGAAGTTTTATGCATGACTACATACATACATACATACATANAAAAACAGCCCAGCTGGAAGAAGTTTTATGCATGACTACATACATACATCCAGGTGAAACCAGACCAGGCCTAAAGATAGAGACAATAACCTTCTTCCATAGGGCCTTCCTAGCAAGATTCTGAAGAATGGCTGCTGGGATTACACAGTAACATAAACAGGAATGCAAAAATGGGTGCCAGAGAATTTCATCCATTTGCATGTGTTTCTCCCCAGTCTGATTTGGGTTTCCTCTAAAAGGCAAGCTCCCCCAAGTCAACTGACAGAAGAAGTGGAGGGTTGCCCAGCTGTACTTCTAAGTAGAAGACAGGTTTGGCTCTGCATACTATTTACAAGAATTTTCAGATTTCTCTGAGATGGGCTCTTTGGAAGAATTCAAACTTTCCAGTGGTTTCTCCTGCATAGAAATTACTTCAATACCAGCACTGAGCGGGATCCTGAACTGCCTCTTAGATCCCTGCTCTGAACAGTGCAGGATATATGGATGCATGAATGGCTGATGCCATTGGGCAAGTACTCGCTGGCAGTAACCAACACATCCCCCCTTCCCTCGGGAACAGAGGTTTGCTGTCAGAGTTTTGTAACATAGAAATATAAGCTGCCTGCCTGCTACAACTCTCTCTTCAAGCTTAGCAGGATCCCTGAGAGGCCTTTGACACTGCCTCTTGGAGGTGTCTCGGAAGAAGCTGCACACATCACTGTTTCGAGTCTCCACACAACAGCCCTGATACTCTCTGGGCCTCTCCATGCTTAAGATGATAACATTTGACAGTCACTGAACTTCCTTCTTCCCTATAAAATGCAAGGAAGGGGAAATCCCAACATCCTGCAACTGAAAGAAAATAGTGAACTAATCCAATATGCTCATGAGCACCAAAAGGCTCCTTGTCTGCCTGCCCCACAGTTCTTGTTATCCCTCTTTATGAGAAGAAACTATGGACCCTCTGTGGGCCCTACTATTTCGAATGAAATTTGTCTACAAGCATAACGCTTTATTGTTATGCACAAAAAATTTCACCATGGCCGTACAGAACAAGGACCCGTAACACTGCGTGCCCTTTCTGGCTGGCAGTCACTGGCAGAGCAAAACTATTTGCAATCTTTTCCGCAGCTGCAAAGTACCCTTTGTGTATTCATTCCTCCAGTATGTAATGCTATTCGAAATGCAGAATAACTTTTTAATTTAAATGATTGATCTTTTGGGCCATTAATTTGACTTTTGGAATATCCCATCAGTTACCTAAACAATAAGATATAGCAGGCATAGCCACCATTTCGGGGGCTAATTTTCAGATTGTTTCAATTTATTCTGTACATGTGCTGTGCAAGCACGCATGACATGTAAGTGATTTCAAGTGGCATAAAATTTTTTGGCCATAACCTACGGAATTGTGTGCAAGCCAGAAAGATTGTGATTTATTGGGAGAAAATTTGGGCCAGAAATATTTCTTGAAGACTGGAACATTTCAGTTTGAGACTGACATTCCCTTCCTTCCTATTATCCCAGAACTGCAACATTTGGGAATTCAAAGTGCCTGACGTAATGTTCAACACAATGTGGCTTACAAATATCTGATGTGAAAAAACTCCCTTAACATCAGCCTCTTCACTACCATCCATTAATCAATTATCCAATATTAACATTAATATTAACGTTAGTGCTAGTATTAATCTTAATATCAATTACTTGTAAACAACAATTTTGAGACAAAAAATGTTTGAAGAAAAACATTGGTTAAGGCTTTTAACCAATAGAAAGCAAATAGAAATGATGGAATGTGTTCAACATATGGAATTTTCATTCCAACAGAAAATAACTAAAAAGGCAATGATAAGATTAAGATGATTTGACATTAAGATTTTACCAACTCACATAACTTAAGTAAAAAGAGCTTATGAAAGCTATTTCAATCATGTGCCAATAAGCTTTAGGTCATACATACCACACGTATCTTTTTATTCCTCTACATTTAAGTATTGCCTTTAGTAATAGCTGCATTTTACCCTATGTATAATGTGTGCTGCTGAAACTTTAGCCTGGGGAGAAGGACTCACTGGCCTGAATTCCTGCCAAAACAGAAGAAAGTTTTATAAAGTAGTAAGAAAAAGAAAACACAGCTTTGCCTTCAGCAGGCACTGGAATTTAATGCATTTGCAAGGGACTCAGATACCATGGTTTGATATATTTCCATGTAAGCTCAGCACCAGCAATACACTGTGGATGCTTTCTTGGCCTGTATCGGACAACATGGTGATTTTATCAGCTCCTTCACATTGTAATTTTAGCCATCTATTTTGAAAAACAACAGAATTCCAAAAGTTTACAGAATTCTCCATATTTATTGTCTCCTCTCACTCAGACTGGGAGTTTGTTTGTGCTTTCCAGTCAACCAAAAGGACAGCAGCAGAGAGCTTCTCATATTTTTATCTTCCTGCTTGTGAAATGAAACTCACCTTCTGCTATTTGGTACTGTATTTTCAGAAACTGCTTCTTCACCCTCACAATGCGCCCTTGGCCTCTGCTTGTGCCATCCAGTCAGTTGTGACAAGTGCTTTTTAAAGCTCTTCACTTTAAAAGACTGTTCAGCAATTTCTCTGTTCTTCCAGAAGCAGGCCCCACACAGATATAAAGGAGCTGAAAAGATGAAGTTAGCCTTCCACAGGCTTTTTCTACTGGGTCAATCCAGCAATTATTGATTTCGCAGACCTTTTCAAGAATTTAATAAACTTTACTTTTCCTTCCTAACCTACAGTATAATGTGGCATTAAAGTAGCTTTTCTTTAAGAATTATTTCAAATATACTAAACTGACACTAAAAACAAGTAAAATACAGACTGAGATGAAAGCTAAAACGTTGTACTGATGTTCAAGTAAATAACAGCTGCTGTTATCAAGAAGGTCATCTTTTTTATTTGATATTTCTAAATTAAGGGTTAATAATTTGGGCAAAAAATATATCTTAAAGTTGAAATTATACTCCATTTTGGTACTGACATTTGACATATTGACAAAGCTAAATCCCAGAAGTACAAAACACAATTCCAACAGTTGAAAGCTCACTTTAGGAGCTTCAGCCCAAATGGGGAGTCATCCACCTTGTGAGCATGAGCCAGTGGCATGAGGGTGCCTGGGGATGAGTGGGTGTGGGGGCCTTTACTCTTCCTGTCGACGTTCAACAGGTTTGGCAGAGGTGCTGATTTCCAGGTAGCACTGCAGAGTTGAGAGCTGGGCTGACACCCCATGCTGAAGGGAGCTGAGGGCCTCGTAAGCAAGACAAACACAGGAAGAATTTAACGAAACCCCCTTTGGAAATCCACAATGACAGAGGCGTTGAGCAGTGCCAGGCTCAGTTTGGGATACCGAAATCAATCTCAGCTGAAGCTGAACTGCTTATAGCATCTAGGACCACACATGTAAAACTATCCTGTTCTGTCTAAAGGTCTCTCCTGCGAGTGCCAGGCGTGCACCCCTTTTGTTGTGCAGGGGGCTATTTAAATTGCTGAATTCTGTGTACGCTCAAATGCTTGGAGGATCTTAGTCCATGATAGTATCTCACTTTCAATGATGTTGGCCTAAGGCACAAGTGTCAGTTGTAAAATTGTTTGTAACAAAATTCATATGTACAAAATAAATGTGTAAGCACCTCTACTGCAAATCTTCTATGAGCATTAGTTTTTCTAATAGGTTAAAGACAATATTATGGGCAAATTGAAAGTTCAGAATTTAAATGGTTGACATTTAGTGTCCAATACCTATAGTAAAACTTTATTTTAAACTACTGATGGTAAAAGTGTGAGGGGAAAAGTACTTTTGTTTCTCCTGCTTGCCTTTTCCATATTCCTTGCAATAGCAAGATTTAGGCATAGGAAATGCACACAGGTGTGACGATTACATGGTGCAAACCTGTGAGAACAAATAAACCAATATTACTGAAAAACTCCTTCAGCACACTCTGTGGAGCTTTAAGAGTGGCAGAAAAGGCTCCTAAAAAGGGTAAACTCTCTTGTCTGATTACTACAACGCTTAGTTAAAAGGAGATGAGTTAAGGGGTCTTTTGTCATGTTAGCCTTAATATCTACCTATAGCCTCATAATATCTACCTCTCCAAGGTTGAGTAAAACCTTTCAGATTTTCCAAAGACAGTTTTGATGCCTTAATTGCTATCTTTTTTTTTTCCTTTTTTTTTCCCCTGGGCTAATTAACATCAGTTTGTAAAAATCTCCAGCAAGACATTGTACAACATCACTTGTTAAAGAGATTGTGGGGCTTGCTCTTGACAAATGTGAAGTGACATTCTGCCTGTGTCTTTTGTAAGATCATATAAAGGAGCTGGTTCATCTACCCAAAAAAGAAAAAAATCTCACCAGGAACCAGTGAAAAAGACAATACTCATCAAACAGAGTCGCAGGGCTAAGTAAATGGTTCACACGTCTTGCTCACATGAGATGAAAGGGAATGAATCAAAATTCATTTTACATTTGATCACAGACAAGGAATTCTGCAGATCAAAGTGTGCCATAATAATGAAGACTAACTAAATGCAACTAGATCCAAAAACATCTGTCAGGGGCTTGATGTCTAAAAATGGAAATCCTTTATATTAATGTATTATTACATAACCACATGAGAACCGAAAGACCCTTGAAGTCTTATTTTGTTTTTGTGTATTGTGGTTAAGAAAATTCAACTAAAATAACCTCCCCAAATGCATCTAACACATTGAGAGAAAAGAGAGTTAGATATCATGATGAGCTTTCAACCTCTGTTCTCTTTGGCTCTGATCAGGCACTGTTTTTAAAAAGGCTAGCAGCAGAAATGCTGTTGACCTAAATAAAATATAGCAGCAGGATAGGAAATGAGTTTGATGGTTGTAATCCAATTTTCAGTGGAGAAGGGTGCACATCGCACATCGCACATCACAAAAACCTTCTCCACAATTAGCACTAATTGGCAACTTTTTTGGCAGTCTCTTTACTGAGGCCAAAAACTGAATGAACATGGAGATTAAACTGTCCTTTTGTTCCTAGAAGTACTTTGTTTGAGCAACAGCTGAAACTTACTGGTACAGCAATGTGGAAAAAAAATGTTGCATTTCTGACTGTGCTGTACCTGTTTTGGAGATGATCAGAATTCATTCTTCAGGGCTGTCAAAGCAACTTGTATATGCTAATAGAGTTACAGCAGAAAAATGAAAACATTTTTTAACCCTCTAGGGTTAAAATATTTTAGTGAATAAAGTATGGAAGCCTAAGCTGTGCAGAAGTGAACAAAAATGGGCTTGTCTCTTTTGATATGAGAGGCATGTGTGTGCTGAAGGCAGCATTGTTTCCTTCCACCATTCCTCTGCATTCACTCATTCACTTTAGTGTGGTAAAGCAGTACTTTAGTGTAGCAAGCTGTCTGGATGCTCAGAAAAATTGATGCCCTTTCGAAACTTTATTTAACTTCCTGAATTGCAGTCTGAGCTCGATCACACAGCTGGACACACACTGTTCCACAGAGAAGAAGGCAGGTTTTGCTGCAGCCAGCCTTGCTCCTGAAAAGCTTTTGGAAGCTGCCGGGCTAAAGAGCAGCTCGTGGCTCTGCAGTAGCTGGGACTTGTACTGGCATAGAAGTGCCCTTAATGTTTCTGGTTGAGTGAAGCTACAGTGCAGCAGACACTTTGATCCATTACCCTGCAATCCAGTTTACAAAGAAAATCAGGGGACCGAGCAGAGTCCCTTTTCTAGTAGGATACCAAATCTACTGACTCTTGGCTGTAACTGTCTTTACTGTAACTTTACTGTAACTTGGCCATTTTCCAAGGAACTGTCCTTCTTGTCCCCAGCTTTCACTAATCTCTGCAGTTTCTAAGAAATGCAGGCAGCTCTGCTTGTGGTGACATCAGTTTCAGTTCTGCTAGTATTATTTCGATTTATTCTAGAGTCTCTTTTTATTCGTGACCTACAAGAATTTAGATTGGTATGTTAGTGGAGTATAACAGTACTAATTTCTGGAAACAGTAGTTAGTACTCCCTGAGAACAGTTTATTTTCATGGTGCTTACTGAACTTCACAGCTGTCACGTCATTCAGCTTTGACAGCTCAGTCTTTCATTCCTCTGACAGATTTAGATTATCCTCTGTTCTTGTCTGAAATTATTCAGCTCTAACAGCAGAAGCAAAGAAAGTGACAAACACTGTTTATGCTTCTACTGCAAGACTATTGTCATCAAAAGATACAGAAAAGGTGAGCCAAGGCTTTATCACCACAATTCCTATTTCTCGATGTCAGTGCTATCATTGCATTTTTGTGGAAGAAAAAAACCCTTCTGAAACATTTTAAGGCATGGGAGATGAGGGTATGGCAGAAGCAATTGATTGTGTCTTGCAAGTCAGATGTACAGCTCTTCTTGAGGCATTCACTTGTGTCAGTGGTTTGATATTCACTTACACACTATGGAGAAATAGAAGTAAATATCATTGCAGGCCAGAGTCAGGGAGACAGCAAACTAGCAAGTGCTCTTGATAGCAAGAGATTATGTATTATGAATGTTTGCCTGTGTCTGAAGAGTTTGGATATGAACCAAAACCTGTGTGAAGGATAAGATAACAACGGGTTGTAACTTGAAAGACAGCAGCTCTCACTGAACAGGATACAGATCTTTTACATGAAGAAAATGCAACAACGTTTGATCTATCCTGACAACTTTCCTTTTTACTCTTTTATGTTCTCAGGTGTCTTTTAATTATTCTGTTTCAAGGCCTTATTTTTTTAAATCAGAGATAGTCTTCTTTATATGTGTCTTATTCCAAGTCTGTCAAAGAAAAGTGAAAAAGGATGTAAAGCTGACTACAAAGAAATGGCAAAATATACTGCACACAGTAACAAAAGTTTCCATACATTTCACCCAAGCTGGTTTTCAAATACTGATCCCATTCTGCTCAAAGCTATTCACAGTCAGCACCCCCTTGCTTCATGTTTGCTACAGGTAATGTAAATCAGTGCCAATCAGTTCTTCACCCTGAACAGATCTGCTACAGCGAAACAGAACCAAACTATTACTGCAGAACGGCATTGCTGATAAATTGCCTGAAACAACTTCCAAACTTTAAACTCCAAGTATGACTGAAATGCAAGTTTTTGAAAGTGGATGGTTGTATTTCTTAGTGACTGAGTGAGTAAGTTTGTTTAAATACACGTTGTATCAATTTAACACAAATTGTTAACTAAATTCTTTATTGTTCCATGGATGAGTATTACATATAGTAAAACTCCAGGCAAGTATGAAGAAATACTTTCACGAACACAGCTTTTCATGCTAACAACAGTTTCCAGACTTCTAAAGGTTTGGATCATTCCATTTGACAGACTTTGCAGTGTATTTTTAGTGTCTTCAGATGGTAAATTACCCCATTTATTTAAAAAAAATGAGATGAGCTGTTATTTAAAGCAGATTATTTTCTTAAATCAAAATGATCCAGCTTATTAAATTGCCAGATCAGTTAAAAATGTAAGGGGAAAAAAAAGAAAGAATTCCTTTCCCCTTCTTTCAATAATTTTAACTCGAATCACACTAAGACCTACTCTGAACTCTATGGCAGTTAATTAATTCTCCTTATATAATGTCCCCATAAGAGAACACAAGGATGAAAATTCTATTTTCATTAATTCACCAGGGATTTTTTCTCTTCAGCAAGGCCAGGATTTCATCTAAAATATTTACTGGTACAGAGATTATTACATTTTTTCAGGGAGGTTACACTGAGGAATTACATGGCTTTGCATGGTTGTGCTCTCTGTGCATTTGGTTGCCACACTCCACAAGATCCCTACTCCTAGGGGGGAAATCAGGGCCAGCTGTGAAGAGGAAGGTGAGTGGGCCCAAGGAGGCAGCTCTGACAAGATCACAAAACAAAATAGTCTCCTTTTGGATATCGCTGTGCCCAACAGTGCCTGAGGAATGAAATACAAAGCAATTGCTGTTTTCACTCAGTGTCTTCAAAACCTGAAGGCAGAAATGTCCTGGTGAATTAAAAGGGATCAGACTGGATTTTGACCCAAAATGAACAAGTAAGATCCATCCTGAGGATAACTCTGGAATGGACCTGTGACTTACAGCCACCTTCCAGAGCGACAGTTTGAGGGAGATTTTGTTTGGTTGGAAATCTCCTGTGTCCACCTCTTGATGATCTTCGGAGGGGCTTTTTTGGGACCATCTTGTTGAAGGGCTGACTGAAGAACAATGCCAAGACAATGCTTTGCTCTGACAAATTTCTTCTCCAGTCCTTCTCTCTCTCCTTCATCTCCTTTATTTCATCCTCAACTACTGGTTCTGTCTCACAGTTTGTTCCCAAACTCCCTTATTCCATCACACAAGACTCTAGACTCTTCCTTCTACCATTCAGGTCCAGAAAATCCCTATTTCCAATTAGTTCTCTGTTAATGTTTCTATAAATAGGTGGAATTTTTGCCTCCACATTTCTGTAATTTGGCATTTTAAAAACAGTAGCCTTGTGAATGAGATGCCAGAATACACAATGTTGCAATTACCAGCGAGCATCCGTGGAAAATGTAGTGGCTATTCCCAGCAAAACACAACATTCCTTCCTTATCTGTAGTATTGCTGAGGTGTGTCCTTCCAAAGACATAAAAATACTAAAACAACATAACATCAGGAAATAATTAGGAAGTGCATTATCAGTGTCACATCTCTGCCTAATATTCAATTGATATTTTCTGCAATAGAAAGCACACAATTAAACTTTCAAACAACTAATACTGACAACAACAACAATAGAGTCCAAAAAAACCAAGGAAATTATACATGGAGTACTGAACTTGATTTTAATTCTGGACTCCATGTTTCTAGATAGCTCCTAGGCTTGTTCAATTCATGAAGTTTTTACGCTCAATATGTTTCACATTACCATCTAAGCTTGCATTGAAAGTAAAATATGAGAACTAATTCACAGTGAACTCAAAGAGACACTACACAATATAAACATCAGAATCTACTTTTATGCTGGCTGAACTTCTGTAGAGTCAGATGGCAAGTCAGATACAAGGGAATTTCAATTTCTGGAAATTGTTTAGGCTGGCTCTTTATTATGGGGTCTTTGAAGGGCTTTGATAGATACACAGATAGATATTCTCCTATTTATCTGTTACAGTGCACTTCACAGAGCAGATAATTCTATCATTTTGTGGTCTTTTTCTTGACTTTCACATTGCAGTTCTCTATGTTTAACTTTACTCTTAAGGTGAACTAAAATTTTTATAAGATAAAATCTCAACTGGCATCTGTTAGTGCTGAAAATATAAATTGGGCTGTTCTGTTGGTGAATTGAGACAAGATAAGGAGCATTTTGGGCCATGCACTCATAGTTCTTGCTGGTCTCCTTGAGCCTCCATTGTATATTAATTATTTTTTCTCTTTTTTTTTTTTCCCAGCATGATCCATAATTGTTAAATATATCATACTGGTTTTGGCCATCCTTCCAACCTGGACCTCCCTGCCTACAGGGTGTCCAGGTTAGCCACAAGACTGAGAGCCTTAGAGTGACTTGAAGGCAGGGAATATAGAAACCTGGAATTTTTAAGCTCTTTCATTTCCTAAAGCAGAATAAAAATGAAAGATGATCACTTTGAAAAGTGCCTCCAGATCTCCTTCAGCATTTTTACAGCATTCTTGTAGTTCAGTATTCTGCAGGTGATACCCTGATGTTCTTCAGCTTTTCGGTCAATAGAAATCTGCATTTCTTCCATCAGCTTGGAAGCTACTCCACAAATCCTCTCCAGGAAGAGGGAGAAGAAAATCCACTTGCACTCATATGCCCACCACAAACACGAGGTGCTTCTAGGTGTGAGGAGAAGAAGGGTCACATCATGCTTTGGATCTCTATTGTGGTAACTGAGGAGAACGAAGGAAAGCCCATGAAGTTTTCCTTCTTGGGTAGGATCCTCTCCTACTGTGTGAATGTGCTTCAATCCCACCTTCTTCAGGCACACCTTTAGTCACACTAGACCCCCATTATCTCTTATTATAGGAGGATGCACTGGGGCACATTTTGGCTTTATCTTGGCATCTCTTTACCTCGTGGGCTTTTCTAGACCTTTCCCAAATCTTTTTAATCCTGGCAACTATGTTTTTTCTTGGCTTTTTGCCTCTTGTTGCCAGTGTTGACAACCTGCCTCTAGCCAAGTAGCTCCCACCATGAGAGACAGTGTTTTCCTTAGTCTGTAGGTCAGATTCTGATCTCAGTCATGACTCTGTAAAGGACAACACTAGTTTAATGAAGGTTAAATTCCACCTCATCATCTTCTTAGACTGTTCTTCCAGAGCTTATATTCAGCTATTCTAACTCCACTCCTTCAAAGTGAGACTTCTCTCAACTTCAGCGAGAGTTGAAGGCCATCAGTACATTGCAGGCATGGCCTCTTCAATTCAGTTTTATTTAAAGGAAAAAGAGAAACATTTCCTCATAAAATTTGACCATATTTTAGCTATGATAGAATCCAAAACTGAATGTTTTGTAGAAGTTTGTAAAGCAGTAAGTTCTCTGTATCCTCAGCATAAACAGGATTCAGAAAAAAATCCGACAGAACTAAGTCTGTTCATTATTTACCTACCCGGGAATTTTCTTTGCAGAACATTTATGGAGGTACAGTTGTGTTCTATGACATGAGCATCTTAAAAATAGGTCTGACATAATAACTCCTGTTGCAGAAATATTTCCCAGTGTCAAATGCTTGCTCATGACACCAAAAATTTTGCTGAGTCAAGTTGATTCAATCATTGGGAGTGTTCAGAATCACGCTATAATCTGTATTATTGCAATTATAGGATTGTATTTTGATTTATATCTTTCCCCTTAAAATCTGACTTTGTACACCTTCAGCCTGTATTCAACTCTGCAGTCTGCCTTTAGATGCTGTTTCTTCCAGACAGAAGGAAACTCAGAGAACACAATTGCCTGACTGTGCTACAGCCAGCTCCTTAACAGATTTCATGCCTATGGGAAACTGAATTTACTCAGGTATGATGAGAACAAGACTGAAGAGATGTAAGGACATAGTAAGGACAAGAAACTCTTCAATTTAGGTAAAAATAACTTTTTCAAAAGTCCTCTTTCAGTACAACAAAGCTGCAAAGAGAATTCTTTTTAATCTTAAGAAAGATTAAATTCATAATAATTGTAAAGATTATTAACTGTAAAGAAAATAGAGGATTACAGCCATACATGAAATTCATTCTGACACAAAATATCTTGTTCTCTAGATGATAATAGAATAAATAAAAATCTATCCATGCCCACAGCTGGATTTTTCAACCAACATCATTTAAAGTATAAATACGTTATCTTTCAGAAAAGGATTTATACACCCTGCTGCCTTCAGCTTTTTAAGTACCTCTATTACTAAATATAATAATAAATTTTTATCATTTCCCTAATGGTCTCCCTTGTTATTTTCCTTTTTTTTTTTTTAATAGATATATCATAAGATGGAAGATCCCTCACTTGAAGATCTTCTAGTTAATGGATGTGATTTGTCACTTTGCTGCAAATAGTCAAATCAGCCTTCCAAGCAGGATCTGGAGAACAGCTGATTTCATCTTCTCTTACAGTAATAAAATCCGACAGATACTGAATAGAACTTTTAAGAGTCACATTGGAGGTATTTCAGGTGCTTACCACTGGCAAAATAATAAAGCCCACTGGTAAGTGAAATCTGCAACCCTACTGGAAAACCCCACTTTTGATAAATGGAATCAAAAAGCCTGCTATGCTTGTTGCCTTTTTTGGTCCCTTTCTTTTTAAAATCTTGCCTTGTTGGCCAACAGAGTTGCTCTGAGGGCTGGCCTTCGAGCTGACGGTGTTCTTCACAGCTCCAGCTGCAGTTCTGTGGCAGTGTTTCAGCGTCGCACGGGGTAAAAAGAGTCCTCTGATGCAAGCATGTGGAAAGGACACACACAATGTAAACCCACAATGTATCTACTGCACACCAAAGGGGGCTGCCACATGATAGCAGCAGGCTGCCAAATCCTCTGAACTTTCAGCATCTAATAATAGGGACACCGCAGTAAAAGAAAACCAAGGAAGGAAATTATTAGGGAGCTGGGAAAAGTGACTTATGTCACTTTTTTCAGGGCAATCTCTTTATCCCAGTTCATTAATGCAATGATGATTGGATTGATAGAGGCTTAGCTCAGAGTACATCTGTTGGACAATAGCTGCTCTTTATTTATCTCTGTTCTGTGTAGCAAAGAGTATAAAGAGAAGTTAACACACTTTCTACACTCCAGCCTCTCACCCCAGTCCCAGAGCCTGGAATTTTCTTTCCCACTGTTTTGCTTCAATTAGAAAGGATATGCTCAAGAGTTGCCTTTGTTCCCACTTCAGAGGGATGGTCTCTAGGACCTGCAGCAACCTCCAGCCAGAAAGACAAATTGAGCATAGTAACCCCCAGGGCACTATTGATCCTAAAAGGAAAACCTGGGAAAAGCACACATGAAAATCTTTTATGAGTAGTATTTTTTTAAAATGTGAAGAAAAAAAAGTAGCTTATATATTCAAATATGAGTGTCTATAACTAGCTGAGTGAGAATGCATATTAGATTGTTTCACCAACATAACGAACAGAAATTGTCAGACTTGGGTTTATTATTTGTATTTTTACTATTTTTTTAAAAAAAATACCTCTTAGGATGATGAAAGTAAGGTTGGGACAAACCTCATGTCTTTATGACACTAATCCCAAAATAGCACAGAAAATTGTTATTACTGGCACTGACTCAAATGACCTTGCTGAATTCTGTTTTTAGTTTATATGGCTGCATATACCATGATTTCCAGGGGAGTTATCTGACTTTTCTGCCTTTTTTTGATTTGAAAATTGTTACACGGAAAGCTGCTGATGCTAATGGAATCAGCTCAGACTTATTTAAGTGTTGGCAGAGTGTGCTGTTATAAATAAAAGGTTTTCATCATGTTGCATGAAATTGATCTCTAAATACCTCAGAACACATGGTTCAATCTCCTTTATTCATTTATATTTTTATTTTTCTTGTCTTCCCTCTGAAAAGCCTTTCAAAACATTTGCACATTATTTTTTATGTCCTGCACTCCCTTTAGCTCATTCTCTTTGTTCCTTTCTTTTCCATGTTGCTCCACTCCTGAACATTAGTGTTAATTTTTTTCTCTATACTTTCTTCCTCCAGTTCTATCTCATGTTTTTTCACATTCTAAAAAATCTTCTTCCACCTCACCAGGTGAAATTCTTTTCCCACAGCTCTCCTTTTGTCAAAATGACTGTTTCTGCATCAGCTGCAACATCATGAGCAAGCATTTCCCGCTGGACCAGAACTATCATTCCACAGCATCTTATTTTTTGAGACTGAAGTTTTAGGAAAGAAAGGGCAAAGTCTGTTGCTGAGAGGAAGGCACATTATCTATCAAACCACACTAGCCAACCTCCCTGCATGTTCTCACGCACTACTTCTACCAGGACTGGCCTGGATCAGTGAAACTCAATTCTGTCATGGAGGCAACAGCAGAAGTGTTTGAACTTCAGTAACTTCACCCTCTTAATTGTCTAGAAATATTTTGAGTTATGCCTTATGCTCTCTCTTAGATGAGAGATAGTCAGATGGAATTAATTTATATGATTTATCCATTTATGAATAGTGTCAAAGGAAATTGGTTAACTGTAGTATTCTGCTGGTTCTCCATAAGGAAAACTGTAGATAACAACAGGCGTACCACAGGCAGTTGTGAAATATTTATATATCACCAGAGAGGATAGAAAAGAAAACTATTTTACAAGTATTTGTGAAAAATTAAATTCATTTTAACACTGGAGATTGAAAACAAGACTTATTCAGGTTAATGGAAAAAAAAATATCAACTAACAGCAGTACAAAACCACCAGAAAGGGATTCAATATATGTGTCATCTTACAGCACATGAACAAGACTTTAGAAAAATAAACAAGATATTTGTAAATATTTTAAAATAAACAAATAAAGTTCTTCCCAAATGAAAATAATTACTGAATTGTTTTGGGTACCCATCAGAGGTGGTAGTGCGTTTTCATAGAACTGGACATGGATTACCTATGGCAAGAGGCAAGCTCATTTCAGCCAAGTAATTCTCCTTCATTTCCAGTAACTGCATCCTGGAAATCAAAACTCTAATTTCAGCAATCACTCTCCAGTGATGTATTTGGGGTTAAGTCAGCTTTCTGCCTTCAGAAAACCAAAGGGACACAGATTTTCTGATGAACTTTTACAGTTCTCAAAGGTTCAGTATGTAAAATTCCCAGCCACAAGGAATGTTTTCTGGGATTTTTCCTGGTACCATTTAACAATAATACCAGTGTCTTTGTGGTGCATCGTATTCGAAAACATAATTTCCATTGAAGTCTGTGGCCATGGCTTATTATTTGTACTTTTTGATAAGAACCCTGCCTGAATCAGTGTTTCCCCTCCAGCCTCCAGCCATGGTAGGCACCACAAATTCACATAAAACATTCACTTTTTCCCAATGCAGTCCTATTTGAAAAGAAAAAGCAAACATAGAAAGGTACAACCATAATTTTTACCAATAGCACCAGAGAGATTTTAAGCAGGAATCTTCACCAAAAGATGTATTTTTAAGAGGCCAAGGCTGAGTAGGACCCTGTCACCTTGGAGCTCCTCCAGAGGGAATATATGCTGTAGATAAATACGTACTGTCACAAGGCAGCTCATCTGATCTATTCTAACTGTCTGTGTAATGAGAAAATGAATCTGTACCTATAAAGAGGGTCCAGTTCACATTAGCACCCTGACCGTGACTCACTCAGATTTAAAAGTCAATCTTTTGATCTCTGTTAGGACGGGTTACTCTTGTCACTGGTCACTTGACAAGGCTGTACAGAGCCACAAACTCAAAAAAACATTTCTGATATGTCATGCCCAAGGCTCAATTGTGAGGGCAAACTCTGAATGGCAATTTCTAAAGATAAATTATATTCCCTAGGCTAGAAAAAGTGAATATCTAAAGAGGCAAGGATAAGGAATTGCTTCCTGATTTATATCTTTCCATTTGAGAAAGCTCTTTTCCTTTTGTCAGGCTGGCATGTGAATTTCTTCTTTTGTGCCAAGCAAGAATTTTCAGAGTTCAGAACATAAATGAAAGGTCACAAAAGTATAGTTTGCTTGTGCTAAATCTTCAAAGGAAAGAGGCTGCTAATCACCACGGATGAAGTCTAGCATAGCAGAAAAGCTTGAAACAGCTTCTTCAGAGAAAGTTTTAACAATCAGACCCTTTTGGGGAGGGGGGAGGCAAGTAAGAACACAATTGCAACCTTTATCTAATAATTACTACCAGCAGCTGCAATACCACTTTTCCTCAGAGGCATGATATATCAAGAGTTATAGGCAGTATCAGAGGAAAAAAACATTAATATTACTCAAAACAGAGTCAGTTCTTTGATTTCCAATATTTTTCACTTGTTGAAATAATAAACTGCTGTTTTTTTACTCTTTCTTTTAAGATAGAGTTTTGTGTGGGGTTCTTGAGGTTCCTTGGTTTGTTTGGGGTTTTTTTGGGTGGGGCGTTGTTGTTGTGGTTTTTTGTTTCTGTTTTTGTTTGGTTGGTTGGTTTGGTTTGGTTCATATCTGGAACATTTACAAAAAAAAAAGAGTTAAACATGGAGATAGTTCAAAAGGCTTTAAGGGAGCCTCCTGCTCCCTATCCTTTGCTAAGGAGGATAAAAGACAGGCATCAAAGCTTCTGTGGATGAATGTGGTGCCTGTTACCCTGCACTCTACAGGCTAAGAGAGACCTAGATCCAAAAAGGAAAAGGAACTCGAGCACTGAACGGTGTGAAAACTTCTCAGCTGCTAAGTTGGCCAGCAGAGGTTTCAGCATCTGTTTCCCAGAGTGTAATTCAGAGTGGTGAGCCGGGCCCTTGGTCCTCTCAGAGACAATGCAGAGCAACATCCAAACCTGCAAAGGGGTGCCTGCCCCCATCCCACTACTGCCTGTCCTCCTGGCCCTTAGCCCTGGTTGCACAATGGACACTGCAGAAAAACCACTCTGGTGCTTCTGATGCTTAAAGTAAGGAAGAGGAGATAGCATTTTTCTAAGAATTAAAAAAATAAAGTCACAAGGAGGAGGTTCATGGCCTTTTATATGGCATCCTGATGCAGAATCTTAAAAATGATGGGTTATAGCCTTTCAAGGAGGACATTTGAAAAATCAGTTTCATTTCTGCTGAAATACAGAAAAAAATATCTGGGGTTTAATAATTTTTCTGCTATTGTATATTGTTTTATTGTATTAAGTTTTTTTTTTTAATGCTGATAAGTAAATGTTATTGCAATAAAGTAAAATATATAACTTCAAACATAATAAAAGTGAATTATGATGTTTTATTGTTGGCAACAGCTGACTTCTTCTGGAACGGATAACTGAGAAGCAGTTGTAAATACCAACTGGATATTTTTTTTACTGGTTAGAAAGAAACTAATTATTTTTTATGACAACAATGAAAGCTGAAAGCCTATATGGAAGGCAGGAAAAGGGAGTAGAACTCCTTTCTTCTTAGATATTTAGATCCGCAGTGAATAACAGCTAATTTTTGTTTTCTTGATGAATTAAAGCCAACCAAAGACAATTAGTCTGCTCAGACTAGACTGAAATAAGAAAAGGTCATAGAAGAATAACAAAGATCCTCAAAGTCATTGAACAACTTTCCTATGGGAAACAACTAGGCAGACAAAAACTTTCAGACTGGATGTGACCAAGGACATGATATGGATGTGGACTAGAACACTTTAAGAGGCCTGGATAAGGTGAATAGGGAATGACTGTTTGTTGCTTTTTCTAGTACAGAACTAAGAAGGCTCAAATGAGGGAGAGAGGCTCACAGCAAACAAGGAGTTCATTCTTCCCACTGCTCACAGCTCTGTGGAGCCGGAGGACTTGGTGCCACAAGATGTGGCTGTTGATAAAAGTCTCCAACTTCTCCAGGGAAAGTGAACAAAGGAAACATATCTCAATGAGGCAAATGAAGATAAAGGTGTTTTTGACAAGTGATATCCTGATCCACAAATTGGTGGCAGGAAGGAAAATATTCTGGGGAGTTACTACTGCATTCCTAGCCTGTTTCTAATCTCCTTGGGCTCCTGCTACTGTTGGAGGTAGGCTATGGAGCTGGATGAGCCTGAGGTCTAATGTTTCATGGTTTCAGTGATTTTGGGAATGAAAGCTCTGCATAGTTCTTGGCAATAGGAAGAGAATCCACAGCTCCTTTACTGCCCTATGAATGTTCTAGATGCCAAATGTGGAGCCTTGCTTACTCTTCCGGGCCTTGAATGTGTGCTGAATTATTGTCCTGACCTCTTGAGTAAGCGAAGATGATTGATGAGTGATTATCTTTAACCATCCAATGCCTCACATGGAAAAGAAGGCAGATTTTTAAAAGTAATTTGCTGAAGTGGTTTTTGCTGAAGTCAGATCTTCTGCAGTGTCTTTCTAAACAGACTGTAATATAAATGCAAAATTTCTAGATGAAATTTTTCCTAAATTGGAGACAACTTTTAGGGGCACTTCAGAAACTGATTTAATAGAATCAATAGATCTTCTAAGGCTTAATATGCCAAAGTCACAGCGTATTAAAAAGTGGTTTTGCAAGAACTATATTACAGCAGAAAATACAGTTCCCATAAGATCAATTGAAATAATTTCATCCTGAATGTTTGCTGTTGTTTCAGTCACTAACATAATCAGTCACAGTAGCGAAAAAACATAGATGTTCTAATTTTGTCCATAATAAAAATGAAGGAAAAAATTCTTCCACTGATTTTGGCATCTTGAATATGCTGGCCATTGAAAAATGCATTCATAGTGGTCATTTAGGAAAATTTTCATGAGGTTTCTGATACAATTATAAAATCTTTTTATCAACAAATCTGCATGACCAGTTTCTGGAACTTTGATTTATCTTCTGATATAATCTTCTTTCCATAATATTTTAATAAAATTAAAAATCCAGAGAAGAGTTTGAAAGAGCAATAAATCCTTGAGATTTTAGAGAGAGAGCTGCAAAATATATATTTTATTGGAAAGTGTTGGAACCCAGAATGCAGAGAGTATTTCTCTGCATGTTTTAAAGGATCCAAACCCTCTGACAAATACTGATTTTAACCTTTGTCCATGGAATGGGCTTCCTGGGCTTTGGGATGAGGCAGCATTTTCAAGAATGTAAATTAGATAGTAGCATAATGGTGGGTAGTATAAGGGTGAGAAATGCAGATTTTTGGGTTTGTTAGAATGGTACGTAGATGAAGATGGAGGATCCTTGTCATTTTTAGGCTTCTTCCTCCTTCTTCATCGACTCCATATTCTGCAGTGTTGGTGGCACAGGGTGATTGGTCAGAATTTGCCGCAGTGCAGAGTTACGTGAATAGAATTTAGTTAATTATTGGTAGAAAAGTAGAAATCATGTTCGTTCGTGGTGATAATTGGGTGAACTATCTTTAAGAGAACCTTGATTCTGTGTGTTTGAGGCTATTTGGTGTCTTTTCTCCCTCACGCCAGGCTGGTGTAAAGCCTGGTGTGCAGAAATTGCTGACAAGGAAAGAATAAACAAACCTGGAGAACGAGACCAACCAAGAGTCCCGTTTGTCTTTTTACTTAACAAGGACTTCATGAAAACAGCCTCCCCTATCAGAAGAGAGACATGTGGGAGTGTAGAACTCCGACAGAAAGTTGTGACATATTGAAGGAAACTAATTCCAGCAAATTCACTCCAAGTCATTCTGTCTTGTTTTCCTTCACCTTACCTAGGAAGAGCAAGTGTCACCAGTTTTCAGTGATTATGGACCATGGGTACATGGGCACTATCTTTCACCATTCTGTGACTAGCTGGGTATTTCTCAGCTAAACTGTGTGGCAGTATATCTCACACAGCATTCCTGCTGTAGCACAAGCTGGAAGAAGACAGAGCACGTTGCCATGTGAGAGGCCTGGAAGAGAAAAACCATCACAGGTATGATGCAGGAATCATCTGCAGCAGGAGTTAAGGGCACACCTTGACATCCAAGGCTGATCGTGTTCCCAGGTGTTTGCCCTTCTCCTCTACGAAACAAAAAAAAAGATTTTGCAAATTAGAGGTGCTGATTAGGAACAACCTTCTGGTCTCCCAAAAGTCATTAGACATATAATCTGGATGATTATGCTATAGGAACTCCCAAATATTCTGAAAATTTGTTGTCCTCTTTCATACCTTTTGGTGAGGAAGGCTATTGTGTGCTTTCACAGTAGATAAAAAACTATTTTCTGAGAGCATTATCTCATTTCAGCATTCTCAATCCACTCACATTTACAGAGCAAGGATTTTAGGACAATAAAAAGAAAAAAATAATGCAACAAAAATAATGTAAGGAAAGAGATACAGAAGGATTATTAATCAACTTTCTGAAATCTGTGAGAGGAAATGCATTCAAAGAGAGGGTTTTGGAGAGGAAAAATGTGGTCTAAGTCCACAGTGACTTCAAGATTACTGCCATGAGAGCAAATCAAGACTTAAGCTGAGAACAATCCTCTCAATCGGAGATAAAGGTCAAGCATAACTTTTTGCTCTTTCAGTGCAGACATCTGTTGTAACGGAGGAGACCATACAGCATCTGAGCTACTAAAATGGGTAGTTTTTGTGGGGTTTTATAGATACAAAACATATATTAATCTTGACATCATGAAGGTAAACTGGCTGAAACTCCCACCAGTTCTGCAGAATTAGAATGCATTTCCCCAGTTTCAAATTTAGAAAACCCTTTTCTTTGCAGCTGCCTGCAATATTTGCTCATGATCTCTGCTATCTCGTAGTTTTAATCTTTCCAAGGTTTCCATGGTTTTAAAATAATACTATTTTTTTTACCATTCTATTTCTGCCAGAGTACTTAATGTGTGCAAATCTTTCAGCTGTTCTTTGCACCCCTAATTAAATCCAAAGCTGTTACAAGAAATTGCCTCAAAAGCAAGTCACGTTCTGCACAAACATTGCAGCTCCGTGGGTGGTTGTTTGAAGTACATACTTGCTATATCTTGCAATCTAGAAATCTCATTCTGTGTCCTCAGCAGCAGTGTAATATCCCTCTATCTATCATTTCAGCAGTATCAGTCTGTTGCTATGTATTCCTACCATACATTTTTACTGCCATTTCTGGTTTGAGTATCTTCTCCAGGAACCTTTGTACTTCACAGTGCAAAACCTCAGATGATCACGTAGTCTTTCAAAGCCAGATCCTAGAATTCAAATTCAGATATAAGAGGGCATAATCATCTTTGTTGTACTCAAATTCTCAGACCTCTGGGTTAATACACATTTCCCTGATGGGTGCTGGGATGACTTCCTAACATAACTTCCTATTATCTTATGTTGTCCATAAGATAATAACATGTTGCCTGGATAAGGGTGATACTAAAGCCAAAGCCAAAGGCTGATTTTGTTATGAAGCTGGACCTTTTATCAACCACCTACAGCAGCACTGGCTGAACAACAGGGTCAAAAGAGCTTCTCTTGAAGCATGTCTTTGTTTCAGGCCTAGCCAGGTTGAAGCGTGCTGGTGCTTTGGCAGGGTGTCCTGATGCCCTGATATTGGATTGACAGGCACTAGAAGCCCAATACTTAGAAAGAATAATCTTCCAATAATGCAACACCATGGCCATTGTCATAAAATTAAGACGGGTTTTGTGCTAGTAAAAAGTTGTAATATGTGATTTCTATTATCTTGCTTTAAGTACACACAGGAATAGAACTTAGTAGCCTTTAACCTACGCCTACTCCCTCCACAAAGTAATGGGTTCACATTAAGTAAATGCCAAAGAAAACTGACTTCTAACATCTTTCTGAACAGATGATGATTTATTTTTTATTCCTAAGTTTACTTTCTTCATTTTCTTTTGCATTATTTTGTCTCATTTTAATCCTCTTGGATGATAAACCAGACCATTCCCATCATTTCAGCTAACCAAGTCATCAAACCAGTGACCTGCCCTTAGTCTGATAGTTCCCATCCCCTTGCTTCATTTCCCACACTGTCCATAAGATAATAAATTTTGTTTGTAATTAAACAGTCCCTGAGTGAATGTCATAAGCAATCTTTTTAGCAGGTATCTTCTCTTCCAGAGGAATATCTTGTCATCAATCTACAAATCTGTGCTCGCTCTTGCTGCCATCTATTACTGCAATGAATTGTGAATTCTTTATCAGCAGAGTGGCACTGTTTCACAAAGAAATAGAGGATAAATCCACCCCACAGTAGTTAGGAGAAGGGAATTATGGATCTGAATGCTCTCAAGTTGAGGACAAATGTATCAGGTCAGTTCTTTGTCTTCTGCAAGTATGCTAAAGAAAGGATCCATGAGTTTTAAAGAAACCATGACGGCAAGTTGCACAGAGTATAGACAACAAATTCCAGTCCAGCACATGTCACTCGACAGCCCCAAATCAGATACCAAAGTACCAAAGGACATGGATCTTTGAAACACCTCTAGTTTTGCATTCCAGGGGCCTCATTTTGAGGTATTTGATTGTCCTCAGGCAGGGCATATGGTGCTCCAAAGGCTCACTCTAGCACAACTTCTCTGTGTCATGCAGTCCCACTGCAGTCTCACTGCCATCTGTATTAATCTTTATATTTAAAAATTGATAATAGTATCAATGTTTTATCAAATGAATTCAAGGCTGCCCTTGAAGAAACAAGAAATACTTTGCATTAACAAAGTAAGTTGTCAAGTATCAGTCAATCCTTATCTTCTAAGTCACCTCCATTAAGATTCACAGTTTACTGCAGCATTCACTTTTGAATCTGGGGCTTGCTCAGTCGGCCATGATTTCCTTCTTCAAAAAGTTGTAGTGTTGTCTGCAGATCTAGCTGCACACAGACAGGAAAACTGACAACATGTGCATTGACCATCAGGCTGGTATTGAATGTTTTGTCTGCTCTTTCTCTCCTTTTTCTTTCTTTTCACTGGCAGTTACTGTTAGTTACTCCTCTTCAAAACTACCACCTTACACAAATAGGGAGTTTATGGCTGTTCTTAATGCTAAATGGACTGAAGTTTCATGTTGATTCTATATCCCATCTTTTCCTCTTTGTGAACAAAACAGGGTGTGTGGGGGGGATTGTTTGTTTGTTTTTTGGGGGGGTTTTTTTTTGGAGGTTTACCTCCAAAACACAGAAGAGAAGGAAACACAGGTGCTAAAAGATTAAATGCTGGGCCCTGAGAGCTGCCAAAGGTCACAGCAGTAATGCTCAGGAACATCTGCTAAGTCCCAGTGCAAAGCCTGCTGTTCATCCTTTGTGCTTCTCACAGAAGGGGATGGATTTCAAAGCCTCCATCAGGGCAACCTGACACCCTGCTGCAGTCTGGGTGCTGCACCCATATGTCTGCCTTGCAGTGGATCATCCACTTGAAATGATTCCTTTCTAGATATTTTAGAAAATCCTTTTGAAAGAAAGGTGCCAGAGCTCCCAGAAACAGGATACCAGTGCTACTGCTGATTTAAATGCAAACCATTTTGCTGTCAATGCCTACAGTTACCTGCTTTATTACTTTGAGTTTTGGCCTTCCCTTTCCATTTGTATGAGTATCTTTGATCTGAGTTAATACCTTCATTTGGAGATTTAGATAGCTGTAGTGTACATACAAGGGATGGCATTGTTTCCATAATGATATAAGTTTCCTCACGTGCTGTTTCATTTTATCTTGTAATTTAGTTAAATACGAGTTCTTATTCTCTTGAATCACCTTCTGCTTGACAAAGACACAGTTTGGATCAAAGGGGCAAGGGCAGGGTGTTTTTACCTTCATAACTCTGCATTTAGCTCCCATTGCTTCTGTCACTTTCATTCAATTATCTCTCACAATTTAAAGTGCATCTAAGCAGATACTATAGCAGGTGGCTATAAAATTATAGAACAATGGAAAGATGCAGAAATCTAGCATATTTGTTGCATTTTGTGCTCAAATTGGCAGCAAATGAAGTTACCGTCCTATGACTGCATGTTTCTTTGTCCAAGATAATTACTATATACATTCAGAAAAATTAAACTGTGACCTGAGGGCCACATCATAACAGTCATCTCCATCACATTTTGTGAACAAATGGGATCCTTAACACTTATATCAGTGGTGATTAGATCAGGTTCTCAGAGTATTTCTGAATAACAAATGCTTGTTCAATCAAAATAAATGACTCCTTTGGGGCTACTGCTGAAAAGAGCTCATATACGCAAAAGAGTTGCATTGCTTAGATGCCTCAGGATGTTTTACTATCAGTTAAGGCACTATGACTGGCAGTGCTTATTCAGAAAATGCATCAGACATCTCAAGGTCAATCATTCAGAGTTAGAAAATGCCACCAATTGCCATTGTGACAATGTGTGTTAGGAACTAACTTTAATAATATTGTTATATAGTCTGCTCCCACGAATCTGTAGTCTCACCCAAGGGATGGAACAGCCACTAACATCAGATGGGCAGCTATGGAAAGTATTCTTTGACATTTAGCATTCTGTGCACAGCTCCAGGCTCCATGCAAGAGTTAAAACCCTGCTCTGAAGAGATGTTTTGATTTCCTTATGAACATTTCATTTTATTATAATACCATGCATGCCTCACAAACAGTAAATATTTTTTTCTCAAACACTTTAGAAAATGAAAGAATCATTTATACCCAAATTGGGGGGAGGGGGTGGTGCTGCAGAAATTAAAGGAAACAGTCTCCATTTAATTTAGGTGAAAAATTTGATCCTTACCACTGAATTTTCAAAAAAAGGAAATTCAGTGTATTGTTACTTTCAATTTCAGTTCATGGCTCACACTTTGCAGAAGACAGGGTCTCAAAAAGGCTTTCCTTAAAAGTGAGGACACATTTGTAAAAAATCTGTGGGTAAATGCCTTGACAAATTTCCTACACAAGAATTTTATACTGGAGGCAAGGACAGACTCTAGTCCCACAGAACTCAGCTGTTGCAATTCCATATTTTACAATTCTGCATTCAACTGTCTGAAACAAAAGACCATTTTTCCTTTCTCTATGGATCCCTCCATCATAAGAACAGATCACAACACAAAGCCTCTTTCACTACACAATTCTTACGTTTTCCTCAGAACTCTATCCATCCTTCACATTTCCTGTGGGAAAATAATTAATAAAGGGCTCTATAACAACAGCAACACAGAAGAAGATTGAATTGAGGTTGCACAGGGAATCTCAGTTTCAGTATCTTTCTTCTTGCTACCATAATATTCTTTTATGCACTTTCCAGCCAGCAAATTCCTAGGGTTTTAAGAAAAGCCGGCATAGACCCCAAAAACTCTTTAACATGGAATTGCAAATTATGTCCACACATAACCTCCCTACATACATGGCAGGATGAAGAGAAGGCTGAAGGCTGGGAAAGCCACGCCTGGACTGCCCACATTATTTGCTGCAGACTCTGTCGTAGCTCGGCTGAGAACATTAAAACTGCTCAGAACAAGCCGGCCTCAGGGTATCTGCTGGTGGATGGGACTGTAAGTGTGCATGGCTCAGAATATCCTGACCCTCATGAACTGGATACAAGAGAGCTTGGCTCTACTCTAAAGCATCTAGAACATCCAAGCCTTCTCTTTTTTTGGGAGGTCTTGGTAGTCAGCTTCATGCACAGCTTTCACACAGGCCTGGTTTTCACAAACAGTTCTGAAATATGAAGAATGCCTCAGCTTTTAAAGGGAAGTATTCATTGTTTTGTCTATTGCTATTCCTACTGGGTTTTTGCCCTGGAAACCCACTCTCTATCCATTAAATTTTATCTTATCTAAACCCCCATTAGATAGTCTTTTGTCCATTTCACACTAAAATATACCAGAATAATCAAATAAATCTAGTACATCTAGTAAATTCTGTTTAGTCTATTGTGCTTACGAAAAGATACAAAAGAAACATCCATGGAATAAAGTTGTATAATGTGCTAATAATGAACCCTAAAAAGAAGCATATTCATTTCAAGAGTCTATTAATATCAATTTGTTTTTATTTCAACTCTGAATGACTCTTTTTATAGAGAATTAAGTCACTAAAAGGAAAAAATACTGCAGTAAATTATACTCACATTCTGATTCCTATTAGTACTGTCATGCAAATTACTACACTCCAGTAATATCTGTCTGTAGCTGAGATAAACAGCTCCACATGAATTTAGGCATCCAGTGCAGAGATCTTGCCTCGAAGAGCTAACAAGGAGCCCTGGAAAAGTCTGTCTGTCTCAGATGTTCTGGGTAACCAGAGACAGGTCAGAGATACCCTCTGAAGTGTGCATGTACACGTGTGCCTGTATGTGCAGCCTCTACTGGGATCCGATTTGTATGAATTGCATCAATTTGATGTTCTAGGAATAAGGAATGCATAACGAATTACTTTATGGCAAACATGTGTCAATGAGCTTTTTAAAACATAGAACACCAGGAATGTGCCTCAATTTTCACAGTTTCTCCTCCATATGTGTATCTCTGGAAAGCAGCAGTTCTTTTGACTCAACACCTTGTTTCAGTGCACTCCATGCCTACATGGGTCTCTCTGATAACCTTTGTGGTTAGACTTCATGGCATGTAAAATCAAATGTCCTTCCCACGCACGGATGTGTTGGGAATTTGTCTGTCTGGCTCTGATTTTACATCAACATTCCTTCACAGCCACATGATGGTCTTTCAACAAGAACCTCAGCACAATATGCTGTTTTACTCTTTACTCAATTTTTAGAAATATGACAGGCTGGAAATCTCCTAATGCCTAAAAGCAATTTAAATCCTAGAATCAAATTTCTTGTGATGTTCTTACCTCAGATGGATAATTATGCTGATAATAAACTGAATTATGAATTGTTCTACCTGCCCAAATTAAAGGAGTGTTATAAGGTATAGAAAATTGCTCATATCTTACAGTGAAGAACATAAAAGAGGCTAGTAAATACCAGTGACAGATGAAGTTCTGACAGTAGAAATGCTAATCACTCCTTTTCATGTATCATTTCTCAGCATAGTAAAATTGGAAGAAAATTATGTTAAAAAGCAAACACTGCATGTGACAAAGCAAAGACCTTTGATATAGTATTTTACAATTATTTCCTGATGTTAGCTTAAGAGATCACAGCATAAAATATAGTTGTACCACACAGTAAGGGATTTACCTTCTACATCTGCATTGCTTTAATATATGGAGCTGGAGGGAGAAGTTTTCAAGGCTGAAGTTTTCTCATTCACCTGATTCTCATTTTTCAATTCATTAGAATTTTTTAGATTCTGAACAGAGCACCACTTTTTACTGCATTTTAGGAATTGCACTTCTTTTGTTTGATCAACTAAGCCTTAAAAGCACTAAAGATGAACCCGTCCTTTGAAGATAATAAATCACTTCACAGTTCCTGAACTGATTCAGCATCAAAAAGGTCCTCAGAGGAAAAAGTATCAGCTGTAGGCCAGCTTCTTTGCCAAAGACAATATACAGTCTTCTCCAAACTTCTATTTCTTCTGTTTGCTAAGGTCTTTTTTGGGTAAATTCAAGTTGGACAAGCTCTGGCACAACTGGGTCTCTCCTTGCTCTGACACACTTGAGCCCATACTGGAGAGCACTCAAGTGTTGAAGGGTTGAACCCAATTGAAAAATGAGGCAGTGACTTAATGAATCTGTATTCCTACTGTGAAAATGGACCTCTGTCCTGCAGTTTTACTTTACAGAGCTCTTTCTGTACCAGCAAGATGGGAAAGAAATGCCAGTACAGTGACACAAAGCCGAATGAGAGTCCCCAGGGCAGGGAGAGGCAGGGATGAGCACTGAAGGGCCATGGCAGGCCCTCTGACTGGGATGGTTAACATTAAAAGCTCACAGTTCTGGCTTCATGGGGCACAAGTTATTTGCTGCACAGGATGGTTCTCAGCATCAGAGAGAGGAATTGCTTCAATAAAAGGTGAAATTAAGAAGTCAGGCTAAAATAAAAATGCATGACGTGGAGAAAAGAGGGAAGGTTGATATGAAGTTTTCCTCCTATTTAGTGATTTAAAAATACTAAAAAGCTGCCATAAATTAATAGCAAAATATACCCTTTGGCTTCTTTTGAAAACGAGGAGCATAAAATAAAATCTTTGAGCCAATTTGAATACTATAAGCACACTGAAGTCTGCACTTGCTGTGAGATAGACCCAAATCATGCTTTTTCTCCATTAGATTGTCTTGTTTCAAACTGCCCTTTAATCAGCATGTTCCTTGACAGCCCACACCCCCCTGTACTATATATTCCCTGAAGTATCTCAGCTGGCTCCTGCCAGTCAAGCTGACAAGCATCTCCACCCAGCTTTTAAGAGAACTGCTATTTCAGAAACTGACTGGTTTCCTTCCCTCAAGCGAAGGCAACAGTGGGTGCGCACGAGTCACACTCTGAACTGACACACTGAAAATATGCTGAGAAATATTGAGTGAAATGGGATGATGACAATTCACACAGATACAGTTTCTTATCTCTTACTTACTTTCTCCTCCTGTATGATTTATTTCCCAATACAATTATTTTTATGAGCACTGTTTCCAGCTCAGATAATGTTGTAACCTCTCTCTCCCCCTTCCTGCCATTCTCAACACCACTCCACCGAGTATCAATCTTATCAATAACCCCTTCTCATATAGCAGTCAACCCACCCTCCAAAATCATCTCTCCTTCACACTTCTCTTAAAATAGTTGTTGAAAGCACACAGCCCAAAGGTTTCTTTTTATCTGGAAAATTTTCTTTTGCTCTACACATCCCTAGCTGTACTTCCCTAGCTTTGCTGTGAGGAGTTCTCTGAGTAAAGGAGAGGTAGAGGACTTTCGATCTTTAAGAGAGCTTTATAATTCAGTGGAATATATTGTTTTTTCCCCCTTGGGAAAAACAAATAGACAAGAGTACATTCACTGTAACATTCTATCACACATCATTCTGGTACAAAAAGCAACTGATGGGTTTCTCAAGGCGTTACTAAAAGGTCTGAGTGCGTGTTCATGTAAAAACATTGTGAAACAGAAAACTGCTCTTTGCCTTGGACATGCTGGTGACAGATAAGTGCTATCTGTATCAGGTGTCTAGCCAAGATTTAGGGCTTATGGACAGTGTGAGATGGCGAACTCTGCCCTGTAGCTTTTCAGGATTTTTAAAGTAACACAGTTTAATAATTTGTCAGCCACTCATCTAAAAAACATTATTTGCAAGGTGTAAAAGAAAGTGGCTCTACAAAGGCAGTGTTGAGATTCATTACATGGCCTGGTTGCAGAGTGTATCATAAATGATGCATGTTGAAACTTGAGTTTTATGAAGGAGAAAATCTGTTGTCTGTCAGGCAACCACGCCATGGCCAGAGCCTGTTCCACTGCCCCAGACAGGTGCAGGGTTGCTGGGGGCCACTGGGCCAGGCCGAGCCCCAGGCTTCAGGCAGAACACCATGGACAGGAAAGGGGGAATCTGGCACAAGGACTGCCAGGACTCATCAGAGATGTAGGCCCTCAGGACCCAGGGACATTCAGTGCTGAATCTGAAGCACATTCTGACTCCTAGAAGATTTCATGTCTCCTTCCAGAAACTTCTTTCCCACAGGAAAGAAACCACACCTTTTTAGTTGTCTTTGTGGGATAGCTGTCATCTGAGCTAGGGATCCCAGGGAAGATGCTAGATGACCTGCCCAGAAGTGCCTGGCTTAATGCAGGATCTGATGTACCCACTGGCAGGTAGGGTGAAGGTAGGCATTATGGTTGTATATTCCACAGTCATTTCAACCTGTGCTAACAGTGGATGGAAGGTGTTCCCATTGCTCCAAGGAGCAACTTCACATGTTTTGGCAAGTTTTATCAGACCTTTAGGAGAAAATTGGGAATAAATAAAATATACCCTTAACTATGTGCAGTTCGAGATCACTTATCTCAAAAGGGTATACTAAAACCCAGTAAAAGCTAACAGAAGGACAACAAATACTCTAAGTATGGAACAGCCTCCATAGGAGCAGAGACTGCACAGTTGTGCTAAGCATTTATGTGGTCATTTCGGAGATATGTTCTGGAAGCACACCCAAATGTACTCATATACATACGGCTGGATACCAAGGGGATGGATCGGGATGGACTCCTCACTATTGCTTGGCCTGAACTGTAGGAACCAAGGATGATCAAATGAAATCAGAAGGAAGCAGTTTTAAGTTTTTAAGTGCAGAAACATTCTGGAAGACAGAATAAATTTTTTAAATCAGTTATTTCTAAAGGTCATTAAAAACCTTATTGTTCTAAGAAGGAAGAAGCACTTATATTTATGTAAGTTGAAAATACATTTAAACTGCAGTAATATAAAAGACTGACTTCTGCTAAGCAGAATAAAGGAAGCTTCAGATGGTGTGAACATCTGACTTCATTGATTCTGCCCTTCTTACAAACACAACATTCACAGATGATGTCTACATGAGAAAGCTTTTTGGTGTGACAGAAACAGATGAACACATTGGAGCATGGAAACCCCTGTATTTCCACATTTTACTCTGGACTAAATGCTGTCCAGGCTGCTCAACAGAATATACCTATGTGTAGGATTTGAGACTCTCCAAATGACCAAACTCTCACTCGGATCCCTGTTTCTCCATGGGGACATGAATATGCTTGGCCTGCAGCTGGAGCTCACCTTCTGGTTTTATTTCCTTCAGAAGGAATCTAGATCTGAACCAATGTGCTGCCAGGCATGACCTCAGACTGAAAGAAAGGAAAGTGTTAATCGTTTCTCAGCTTGCTCCCTTGAGTACCTATTACAGGCAGAAGTTCTGTGAGAGAAAGGGAAGGAGGTTTTTCCTCATCAGCAGGGTGTAGGAGGTCAAACCACCAGCTGACAGGAAGTGGCAGCAAGAGAGGTGTTAATGGAGTTTTAATGAGTGAGCTGGGCCAATAATCACACATCTCCCTGGCTTCTGAACTGCCTTCATGATAGGGATATAATTTTAAGCCGTCTCCTTCTGAAAGATCTGAAAATTTGTACATTCTCATTGAGGATCGTACTAGTTCTCAAATTTGTAGGGAATTAAAAGTAACAGGATTTCACAGATTAAGGACATTTGCATTTCTCCCATTCAAACTCCCAATTATCTATCATCTGTGCTGAAAAAAAATCAACTGGTCACTGAACTTAAAACCCCTTTTGTTAAGAACAGAATCAGAAACCCCTCATCATTAGTACTAGCAAATTGCTTTAAGGATTATCTGAAAATGTTGGTAGCAATAGAAGCGCTTAGTAAAATGAGAGATGACTAACACATGAATCTTTTCCTTAAATTCAGATCAGTGCATAATGAGAATCTTCTTTTCTTAATGCAAGGGTGCAGATGTTTTGCTTATATAGATTATACTTAGAAAGATGAGTATTGCACTCATACAACTCTGAATTCAGCTGTTCACGTACAAAACCCTGCAAAATAGCGGCTAAGATTAAAAGAATTAATTACAAATTAATAAAATCAATTAAAAAGGATGTTTATCATATAAACACTCTAACAGCTACCCTGACTTCCCTGGCAGACCATTTCTACTCGAGGAATTTAACCTATGGACACACATAATTAGCTCTTTCACCTTAAAGTTGCTGAAAGAATGATTTGCTTAAGAAGATTAGGGTTTTTTAGTACTCAATAGAAGTACTGACAAATGATCCTAAAATGATTATAGGGGAACTCTTTCAACACCATCTTCTGATCTTTTATTTTGAAATAGCATACCTTTCAGTCAAAAACCTTTTAATCTGACCTTTTGTGTTTTTCCAGATCAACGTTCAACTTTTAATACCTTCTGTATTCAAATCATCTATGTGATGAGATGGTTTTCAGGGCTCTTTTCATCCACATGGACGATCACCACAATAGTCTCCTTAGAAAGAACTTTAGTGCTAGTTTATTTCTTCTGGTCATTGTGACTGCATGCAGCTTCCTGTCTGCATTAGAGCACTTTGCCATGCCTGTGCTGACCGGACAATGCTTTTTAAACTGTGCTGTACCAAAATTATTTAGGTTAAAAGTAATTTTCCAAAACAGGGGGATTTTTAAAGCCAGGTAGAAGACAGAAGAGAGGGTACTGAAAGGCAGTGATGGAAGAAAGTTGACTCAGTTGGGTCATGGCAGAGAAATTGATTTTTTTCATCATTTTGCCATATACCATAAACCTGAGGTGTAATAGAGTAAGCATTGTAAGACAGCTGCAGTGGCTCTGTAGCTATTGTGTGCATGACAGTCTATTTCCTCATAAAAAAGCTGAGGATCAAATTTTGAATTACTGACACAGACTTACACAGTAATCTTCTTTTTTAAGATATAGAATTATCTGGATCTGCCATCCCTTTACACTTTTATACATGCACTGAAATTATGTGAGCTTCATTTTTCCTATTTCTATAATTCTCAGTCTTGGGAAGTTTATCATAGTCAGTTGTTAACATCTTCTGAAAAATGATGCAATCATTTTATCAACTGATGTAATAAAGAGAAATCAATTTATAATATTAAATCTTGCTCAGTAAAAATGAGTAACTTTCCTACTTTAAGTTATGCTGCCATCTACAGGCAATTCAGGCTGGAAGAGGTCTGTGGCCTCTAGTTTATCTGCCTCCACAAAATAATGATAATAGTAATGATAACAAAAAGTATGTGGTGCCCAATGCAATTGCTCACCACCCTCTGTTTGATGCCAGATCTCCCTTCCCAAACCTAGATCAGCTCCTCTTCCAGGTAACTCCCTCCAGTTTATATACTGGCCACAACGTTCTGTGATGTCGAATATCCCTTCGGTCAGTTTGGGTCACCCTCTCCAGCTGTGCTCTCTCCCAGTTTCCTTTGTGTGCCCCCTCACTGGCAGAGCATGAGGAAAAAGAAAAAAAGTCCTTGACTCAGGATAATCAACTTAGCAAAAACCCAAAACATCAGAGTGTTACCAACGCCATTCACATTCTGAATTCAAAACATAGCACTGCAACAGCTACTGAGAAGAAATTAACTCTACCCTAGGTGAAACCAGGACAGTTGCAAGGAGCTTTATCCCATTTGGTCTTACAAACCTCCTCAGATGGAGCCTGCACTGCCTCTGGGCAACCTGTTCCACTGCCCGATTGTCCTTACAGGTAACAAGTCCTCCCTTTTATCCAAATCTGTCATTTCGATTTGGGCTCATTGTTTCTTGTTCTCCTGCCACACACACTAGGCAGACCCTGGCTCCACTTGTTGCTAACCTCCTCATGGGTTTTGGTGAGCTGCTGTTGGTTCCCCCACAAACTATGCCTTCTCCAAGTTAATGAAGCTCAGCTCCTTCAGCATCTCCTCAAATGAAAAGGGCTCCAGTGCCCTAATAGCTCAGAGGCTCTTTGCAGAACTTGGTCCAGTTATTGTATGTTTTTCTTGTGCTAGGGACCAAAACTAAATGTAAAAGTTAAATGTGGTCAAACAACTGCTGCAAAATGGGATGTAATGCCTCCCCAGGATCTACTGTCTGATCCCTGCTAACCTATTCCAGAAGGCTGTTGGTCATTCTTGCTGCCAAGGAACAGAGCTGAACAGGGCCCATGTTCAGCTGCCCAGCAGGTCCCTGCAGAGGTGGGATGCTGCACTGGTGCTTCCTTCCCACAGCTAGCAGTTCACATTTGTCCTTGTTGAGTGTCATACAGTTCCCACTGGCCTCTTCCTTCAGCAGATCTAGGCTGCTCTGAACAGCAGCCTAACCCTCCACAGTATCCATTTGTTTCGTCCGTTTGGTGTCATCTGCAGATTCAATGAAGAGGGATTCCTTCCACTCCTCCAGGCTGCTGACAAAGACACGAAGCAGGATGGGGCCCAGAGGACACCCCAGAGACATTCACTCCAGGGAGCGTGTGACCCCTTAACTCTCTGAACCTCATCATCCCATCACATTTTCACTCATCTGGCTGTCACCCATCCAAACCACAATGTCCTAACTCAGTTTCACAAATATTGTGGTACAGTGGTAAACAGATAAGGTAAATGATGCTTTTTTTGTTCTCCCCTTTTTCAAAAATCCCCTCATTTTATCACAGTTAACTGCCTTTTTTATGTAATCAAAAAGAAATAGAAAAGTTTTTTTTTTTCAAAGTTGGTTAGTATTTTTTTGTGCTACTATAAGGCTTGACAGAAACAGGAATAGAGTCTGCATCTTGTAAACAATGTTACAAAGTTTTGAGTTTATTATAAACATTTTTTTTAGGGATGTCAAGTGCTAGCCTGATCTTGAAGAGCTTAGTGAAATAGGCACTCCCAGATATGTACTACTGAACCCTGAAATTGTCAGCATTAACTTTATTTGGGGCATTCATCAAATGTCTGATAAAGCACCTGACTCAGGACTTTTACCTTTTAACACTAAGTACCTGGACACAGTGAAACACAATACATTTAGGAAAACCTCAGTACAGCCTCTCAGTTAGAAACCTTCAGGCTGTCAACTTGTAACATTATTGCTTGAATAGTATTTAGTATAAAACATTTTTTAAAAATACTATTAATTACAAGATACATTTGTTTGTTGCAAATACTTTTCCAGGACTTTACTTTGCAAGCCACATGTCTATATAAACAGGAAATTCAGGCTGGCTGCCCCTGGTTTCTTTAAGTTTCTTCAAGTTCTGTTAGACCAGCCTGGTGTAACAGTTTTACTCCAATGCATTCAATACATTTAGAGTTTGGAATGATTTTGAAACATTCCAAAGAATTTTGGTAATGTTTTTTTCCTTATCTGTATGAATCTCAATCTACAAATTTTTCCTGTTCATGACTTGAAGCTGCTATTCTCCCTTATGTTCTTGGCATTACGTGTAAAATACCAACATTGTACAATATTCCAGCAATCTTTCATTAAGTGGATTCTTAAAAATCACATTTCATTATTTCTCTCAGGCAGACTGTTGCGTAACATGACGGATCAAGGTCAAATGATATATGAAGAGTGTCTTTTAAATCTTTCAGATGGTTGACCTCAACTTTGATCTCTTTTTCACTTTCCAAAAAGTATGAAAGATTCTGCACATTTTTCAAAATGAGTCTGTAGCATCCAGGTATATTCAGCTGTAACGGAGACACTCTGAATTTGCACAACTCCAGCTCATCCTTAGAAAGTCTTTCATGGTACCATTGTCCAACTTTATTACTGGGATACTTGATACTATGTCCCACCATTGGAAGAACCACCTTCAAAGAAAAAAAACCAAACATATTTGAGGTAATGCTCACCCATTCCCCTTCAAATAAATGTGATCACTTAAAATGTGTTCAAACCTTGTGTTTTGGGGCCTGAAATAGTAAACCATGTGAAATGAAGCTGTGCGTGGCAGGTATACTGAATGCAGAAAAAATTATCTGTGTATCAGGACTCCTAAAACAAAGCAGTATACAGCAGTAAAGACATTCAGTTGCCATGCAAGACATCACAACTACACTCTGAAACCTTCAAAAATTAGAATGTCAACTGCTTTTCAAAGTTTTCCCAAGCTGACTGAAATCCTACCCTAAGTATTCAGGTTCAGGATAAATACTGCCATACTGCAAATGACACTGCACTTATTTCCACTACCAAGCAAATTTGTTGAGAGTGAAAATTAGTTCACGTGTGTTTTCTTCAGTTAGCATTCTGGCAGGGACAAATTAAATTAATCACATTATTTAAAACAAAACATTTTAAGCAAATAAAAAGCAAAATCTTTTATACAGACTTACTTGGTATATAGAATATTTGTTAGCTGATTCTTCTGAAGCAGTGACTACATGAACCTGACAAGACATTTAAGAAGAAAAAACACAAACCTTTTAAAAAGTAAAAACATATGCTTTATTTTAGGAACTGTGAACTGTACTCACAAACTTGCAAAGAATATTAAAGTTATTTGACTACTGCAGGGGCAATAAACTCAGGTATGAAAAAATCTTAAGATACGCCTGATTTAAATAAATCAGTTTACTGGTAGACAGCATTCATTAAACATTTACTAATGCTAGCTACTACTATTATTCTTAGAGTCTGAAGTTAACAAAGTCAATGCCATCTTGTACTACATCAGCAAATGTAAAAATACAAAGAAAAATGTCTTATGTTAAGAAGGAATATATCTACATAAAACTCAGTAACTCAATATTGAATTTAATATATCTGCTTTTAATTTTATTTGATATGGTTCATTAACATTCACTCTCAAACATACTGGTAAAGAAAAATCTCAATTGAAACACAAGCCACTCCTCAGGGATTGGAGGTAACCTTCCAAATGCTCTTGCCTCCAAATTTGTAAGAGATTCACCCAAAAGAAATTAATTACATTCTGCCTCTGCACACACCTGTTTGTTCTCCAGTAAAACACTGCACAGTTTATAATTGATCTGATCAGGAGAAAGACAGAATCACAGAATCATCTAGGCTAGAAAAGGTTGAGTCCAGCTGCAAACCTAACATTGCCAAGACCACCACCCAGTGCTCATCACATACCTCCAGGGATGGTGTCTCAACCGCTTCTCTGTGCAGCCTGTTCCAGTGCTTGATAACCCTTTTGGTGAAGAATATTTTCTAACACACAATCTAAATTTTTCTGGCACTACTTGAGGCTATTTCCTTTTGTCCTACCACTTGCTACTTGGCAATTGTTATCACAACAAGATATGCTAACCCTAAAAAAAGACAGCACATCAGAATGGACTTCAGCATGTCAAAACCTGGGACTGGACACTGCACTGCCGGATCCTATTCATTGGCTCACCTATGGCTCCATGCACAGCTCCCAGGCTGAGCTATGTGCAAGCAGAAACACTCCCTTCCCTTTACTACTTTCCCAAGAAAACAGCTGCTACCAGTTTAGACCCAGCACCAGTGAAATTCTGCTAAACATGTTTTGCCTCTGTAGCTGCGAGATTATCTGTTCAGCCTGAGGCCACCTTTCACCCTGGACTCACAGCCAGCATTGTATTTAGGAAAGGCCTGTGGACAGCAAGACTCAGAGCTGCACTGACTGCTAATATGGGCACACCCAGAGTCTACTCTGAAGGCCTCCCCCAGTCAGATCCTAAGAAAAGCATTATATACTATGGACACTCAATTTTCACATGCATCATTTCTGACTTTCTGTTCCTTCTTCTCACTTGAATAAAATGAACAGATTAAAGTTGCTAATTATATGTCTAGCTTGTAGGTCTATTTATGGTGAAACAAAAAAAAAAAATCCTACATCATGCTTTTTAACTTTGTCACAAACATTAAATATTTTAATGAATGAACCAAAATAAAGGCACCAGAGTATGTCTGCTTATGTACTCAAGTGCATTAAGTTGTTTCTTTCTTTTTACAAAAACTACTTTATAAGAAGACTCACCTTGTCACTCAGGGAAATGCTTTCATCATTTTCTTCCAAGAAGACAAGATCTCCCTCAACCACTTTAGAGCCATAAGTCTTCAGCCTATATGATGTTGCTTCATTCCAAATTTTACTGCAATAAGCATGGACATAGAATATGCGCAAGGAGTGAGGAATGTTGAGCCATCCTTTGGTACAACCTTCATGATTTACACCATAGCGATTTAAAGCTCGTAGCAACATCTTCTCTCGTACTTTGAATTCTGGCAGCATCACAAGGGTGCCCTTTGCATCTTCTGATATAAACAAAAATAACCATGTCAGTAATCCCTGATTATTCAAGTATTGCCTGACATTTAAAAAGAGAAAATAATCAAATAGGGAAAAAAGGTGTCAGTCTAATGTCTCCATGCTTTGATTATTTCCTTTCCTTCAATTTGTCATGTTAGACAAATTTCATCTTGTATGTCTGTCAACACAGACCCATGAATTTTATTCTGTTTCATGCAGTATAAATCAAACTAGCTGTCATTCAGTTATTCAGTCTAGTTTGAACAATTTTTTTGGTTTTTTTTAGAAACTTACTTTATCACTCCAAAGGAGTTTTTTGAACCAGGCAACTGAAAGTAAAAATCAAGCTATAAAAGAACATTAGATCTCTACTTCTCATCATTTCAGAAGACGTATTTCACAGCAGGTAAAAACCATGTCCTTATATTAAAGGCAAAAATTACATTGGCCAAAGGGAAGTCAGACCCTTAACCAAGATAAAAATGGCTTTTATCAGATTTTTACTATAAATGCTGTATATTTAAAATTTCATGTTGTTATTTTTTTTTCCTATTATTAAGTGACTACCTGGCAAAGCCTTTTGCACAGACTTCTGCATCTGCCTCCAGGAAAAGGCAAGCAGCTGCTTTCAGGGTCCACATCAATGTTTTTCCATGCATCATACAGCCATGTACAGAACAGAATCCTTCATCTTATGTTTTTTTGAGAAACCAAGCATATCTTTGTCTTTTGAAGCTATATATCATAGTTTGCATGTCAACTTATAGTGATAAGCAGGCTAATAGATGTGGAATATTTTAAAAGAAAAAAACCTTTGAAGTCGAGAGAACTTTCATTTATCATTCAGCTGAATGATAAAAGCAATAAATAGGGCAAACAGAGCACTCTACTTATCACACTCCTGCTTTTGACCTATTTTGTTGAGTGTAGTTCAAGAAAGAAAGTAGATGTGTTAAGTGCTGAGTGTGAGTTGAGTGTTGCATTCCTGTATACTTCCCTCACGAGGGAGAAGAAGTCCACTATCCAAAAGCAGACAGATGATGGAAGGAGGCCAGAACTCCTCTGGTAAATCTTAGTCTCTTACAGCATTATGATATACAGCGCATGGTTCTGTATTTTCTTTCACCTGAAGTACATTCATTTTCCACTATTTTGAACATTTAGGGCCTCATCCTCATGTAATTTTTAAATGTGCAACTCTATTCAGAGTTGCACAGAATGAAGTATAAGTGACATAAAGCAGTAGGAAAACAAAAAGTACCTCCCTGTGCAGCAACATATTATTACCTCACAATACTGACACTGCATAAATATATGGACAATTTAAGCGGACATACCAGTTTGAAGAAAGTATCTTTTGGCATTGTTTACAGGATCATCAGTATCTTCAGGTGTGAAAAATAATTTCACAGCTTTCACCTTAAAAGAACAATTTCTTTTTTCAGTTTGTCAGCTAAACAGGTAATCATGCATCCAATTCTGTCTTAACATATTCTGCAAGCTCTCAAAATTAAATCAGTCTGGTGTCAAAGTAAAAATTCTCCCTTTCACAGAAGATCCCATGAACCACAGAATAATGTCTTGCGTCCCTTCTCAGATTATAAAGAGGTTTTAGTCACCCAGAAAACACAAAACAATTTTCAACTCTGTGAGAAACCAGTCACTCTTGGTTATCCAGTACAAACTTCTCCACTTGAAATCGCCATCATTCTATCCTGAACAGGAAGGTTCCTTCCTTCCATCCTGAATGCTTCATGCAAAATTTAGACTGAACACTTTCCCAGTCTCATACAGAGGGAAAACTATTTTTTTATTCTGTTTTTCTAATACTGATCCGTATTAGGTTAGACTACACTGTGACAAGGAAAACACAACAGTGATCTCCGCTACTTGCAATATCAGAGCAGCTGCCCAGTTTGATAGCACTTCTACCAACCTGCAACACCTGGCTCTTGTCCTCCTCTGTATTGGACTGTACAAGCACATACTGGCGTGTTTTTAATGTAAATTTAAAACATGTAGGAACTATTTAATAAGTTCCTATGTAGGAACTATTTAATACTATTTAACTAAGTTAATAGTAACTACTTAATAGTTACTATTAAGTAACTAAGTTAAGATTAAAGATTTAAATCATTACACCTCAGGGACTGGCACCTGGTCCAACTGCTAGCTGATGTCACATACATCAACAGCAACTTTATGGGCTGCCCTCAAATCTCGATTCTCATACTTTAAAAATCAGTTTTCCTTATTTTTCTCAGAATCAAAAGAAGATTGGAAGGATAATCAAGTATCCTTTTGACTTTGTAGTGTCTGATTAGTCTTTTACCTGTGCCAAACACTATATCACACACACTGAAAAGTACATTACNAGAAGGATACTCAAGTATCCTTTTGACTTTGTTGTGCCAAACACTATACCACACACACTGAAAAGTACATTACTTTTGTCTTACTAATTATTGCTTAATAAGCTCAGAACTTAGAGTTTAGGAAAGTAGTCAAGGAATAATGGAAAGCAGCAATCTCTTCTATACAGCAGATGAATTACCACAGTATTGACAAAGCAAATCCTTTCTTATGAACTTATATGACATTTTAAAGAAGTAAACAGACCCCCAGTAGGGTACAGAAGCTACAGTTCAGAGGCGAGCAGGACTGTGAATAAACACTGTGTGAAGACTGCTTCTTTTCAGTGTTCAAACCCTGTATGGAATGCAACCACTCTCCTGCCAAGTGGCATGTTGACAATCCCCATCACATTCCAATCACAGACAGAACTATCACCCCAGAACTATTTAAAGCTTCACTTGCTGTTTAAAAAAAATATTTTCGTTTCAGTATGAATATCTCCACGTTTATGTTGGTATCAAAACTGATCTAGCAATGGCTTTCAGCACACAGATGAATTTATCTCCCAAATGAAATTGTTCACTGAGAAGGTCAACTCCAGTGCTAGATATTGCAACAGCAACATGGAATTCTCTTGACAGTAACTACTCAAATTACAAAATGGAAATACCATTTTCTCATTCAGTAAAGCCAGTCCTATTTGATCTGTCTGAACAATTTGGCCTTGTCCAAATCGCTGAGGTCCATAGTAATTCACAAAACCTTTTGTCTAGAATGAGAAAGAACAAATATGTGACATTCACGAAAGTACTGGACATGATTAACAAAACCAGGCACACAACACACATACATCTGTATCTACATCCAAAATGCAGAAAATCAGAATCAGAAGTTACATGAAACAAAAGCAAAACTCATAATTCATTACAATATTTTGGCACTAAAAAGACATCCAAAAAGACTATCAGGTTCTACTATTGTCTTCACATCATTAAAAAGATCCCAGGTAAATGAAACAAAATTATTTCTATATAGTTAATTATTATAATTACAATTATAGGTCAAGTCAAAGTAATTAAGCTTTTTAAATGAGTCAGATTATGGCATCTCTACTCAAGCAAATGCAGGACAGCTAATAAACAGTAACCACTGGACATTTTTTCTTAAAAACACCAATCTTTTTCACATGAGATGATTTCTGTTATTATTGCACCATAATGGTCAAAAGTGAACACTTCTACTAATTGGGGTTTTAAATATCCTGATAAGTTTTAGGTCACATGTGAGAAGTAAAATCATAGTCATGTGACCCAAGGAGAACACCCTTTTCTAGAAAATAGTAAGTATACATGGAGTAGACAAACAAAAACCAAATTTGTTTTGCAAATGGTTATTGGGTTCAAATTTTATAATCTTGCTTTGGACACCTATAGGTCCCATACATAATTTTGCTTTCACATAAGATGAAAAATGCATATTTTGGATTAATACATATCCTATTTTGTCATTCATCTTCTGACCAGTAAGGTAAATTTAATAAAGCAAGACACACAATCATAGGAATTTGTGTTCATTTTCCAAACAGCAAAATAAAACAAGTCAGATGGAGCAAAGAAAGCATTCTAGTACCAGCTGAATGCTTTTCTGAATAATAAAATAAATTTCCAAAATACATGTAATGTATTTTGCTTTCGCTCACTGGGTAGTTTTTATTCAAGACTTTATTTCTGGATTAATCTCATAAAAGCAATTTATATTATAGTTATTACTTTGAAAGATGGGGCAAGAAAATCAGTACTGTAAAAAACATCCACAGTTTTTCCCTTCTGTTATTTGCTTTTATTTTTCTTAGTGGTTTAAGAATGTCTGACAATGGGAGTTTCCTTCAGGGACTAAGGAAAACAGAATCAAAATCCACTGCATTTCAGGGGAATCTTCTTTCTCGGAGATGGACACTCCACATATGTTCATACCAATGAAGTTTTTCATCCAAGTCAACAATGCACATTCCTCACATGACCAAAAAAGGCAACCAGCTGTCATGTTGTCCGGGGTTGATGCTGAACTGTATCCCCATTTGTCTGTTTAGCTCAGAAATAAGTTTTGTACCATTAAAACTGGCTCTGAGAGTGAAGGAGAAGCGGTGGAATGTCTGATCTTTTTCAAAACATAAAGATCAGAGTTTTCAGCTTCCCTCACTCACGGCCTGTGTTGTCTGCAGTGCGGACGGCGAGAGAGCTCTCCTTTGCTGTTTGTTAGTTTTTGGCTGGCTGAGGCAGAGAAGTTCTCCGGACTGTGTTTTTTTCCTTTTCCTTGGAACTGTTTAACCTGCTCTGGACTCAAAAACCAAAAGGGCACCAGGAGCTCACACCTGTGGCCCCCCAGGCCTGCCCTGGGCCCGGCCTTTCCCAGCACCAGAGGGACTGACGGCAACTGAGTGAGCCGGGAGAGAGAAACTCTGGGAATTTGTCAGCTCTGTGGAGCAGCCAGAGGTTTTGATGTTCAGTGTTGGTCATTTGTGGTGCTGGGGAGTGCTTTGCCTGTTAAATAAACAACTTTTTTCCATTTTCCTCCAAAGAAATTTTTTTCCTGATCCAAACCAGTTGGGGGGGAGGGGCAGTTTGGATTTGCTTTCTAGAGGGATTCCATCCAGAGGTTTCTTCCCAAATTTGCCCTAAACCAGGACACGTGCACTGAGCAAATGTGTGTACATACACATATCACATCCATACACACATACACACCATTATATGGTGGTGTAAATACATTGTTTCTCCCTTCATCTGCCACAGTGAGAGCCATCACTTTGGCAGGCCTCAGCTCTGTGCAGCAATGGCTCTTATATCCCAAGTCATTTGTTACTGAATTCCCCTCATCTTTTGCTGCGCCACCCTGGGGTTTCCAGTCTGTAACACAAAATCAATTCATTTTTAGTCCCTTCTCGGAAGGCAATTTTACTCCCAATTCCCTAAGTAATGCAGGAAAGATATAAAACTGCAAAACACACCAAACATGGGAAATATTGCCAGTATTGTACTATTACAAGCATGTTCCTTAAAAGAACTTTTTATAACAGCAAAGAATTAAAACTCTGTTCATTATCAGCAACCGTGAGTCTTTCTTACCTCAACACTTTCCATTGCTTCAGATATTCTCTCCTTCAAATCTGCAGAAGAGTCATGGCTGTGGTGTTGGAGATCTCTCACAACTATGTCAAAGTGATTGCCCTTCAGCTGACCCAGCCTGAGGTGCTGGTGTGCTGGACGGATGTTGTATATTTTCATACCCTTTTTTTCCATTTTGTTTCCAATTTCCTTCAACCTGCATAAATAATTGAGAAAAATTATGAGCCATCCTCTACTAAAGCTATGCAACTTCGAATAATTGTCTTTTTCACCTTTGCACTGATATTAAAAACATTTTTTAAAAATTAAATGGGATGCAAAACGATTATTATGAGAAAACTAAATCAAATGTAGAGATAGAAGTCTTAAAATTTAGTTATAGTCCAGAAATACTTTTAAAATGTTTGCATCATTGGCATTTTTATGATATAGACATATGCAATTCATCAAACTGTCTCAGAGTAGATGCACAGAATTTTTTTTTTTTCAATTGAAAAACTAGTCATTTTTTTTTACTCTTCACTCCTAAAAACCTGTTTTTCATTAAAGAGAAAGGAAAATAAAAGGTAATGTGCTCTAGCAGACTCCAAAATACAACTGCTCTTTCTCAGTCAGCCTTAACAAAAACAAATTCAGTGCACTGATTCTCTGGGTGTGCTCGCACATGCTTGTAATTGGAAACACAGCTGACAGTTCAAATATTTACCCTTTAAAACATCCCCTCAATCTCTTTGTTCTTATGTATAAATAAGAGTCATTCAAATCAAAGGAAAATTTCAGCATAAGAGCTTGACTTCTAAACAGTATTTTAAAAACTTCATAAATGGTTTATTTATAAAAATTATTTGTTTCTCCTTTTGTGTAGATGCATTAATTTTATTTTTTTTTCATTATTTAAACACGAATGTGAACTTTTGCTAATTATCTCTTGGACAACTGGCTTTACAGTCCAGTTTGGAGTTTTACCACTGACTTGAGTGCTAATTTGCATATTCCCTAAAGCCACAAAAGATTAAAGCCATTTCCACCATGCCCTATACAGGCAAGGGGAAGACACATCAGTAAGAACATTTCAAGCGATTGTACCACGTTGATACTTATTAACACAAAAAACACGTGCTGAACTGCTTGTACCCAGATTCTAAGTACCTCTCAGGAGTCACCTTCTTCACAACCATAGGCTGCAAAGTGATAGCCCTCTTATCTTTGATGCCAGTGTAACTGAAGTCTGAAGGAAGAACACCAAGTTCAGCTGCCAGCAAGCCGATTGCTTCCAGAGTTTCGAGGTTTTCTTTCTGAAGGGTGAAAGCTGAAACAATCATCTCAGGATTATTAGGAACTTGCCTTTATGTTTCAGTGTTCTGCCATGACAGATGGGCAGGTTCTTCCCCTCTAACCGTAACAGCATGGAAACTGTAAAGAAACTGTCCTCCTACCCACAAAACTAAATCAAATGGGACTTTTACAGCACAGAAGGAAAAAAATAAAAATGGTATCCAAAACTCAGACCAACCAAAAGATCCTGATGCCTTTAAAAACAGTACCACATAAAATGCAACACAATTCAAGAGACACGCATGGATGTATTGCAGGAAACATTATCAGAAACTCCTTTAAAGAATGAGATCACAAGTCAAATTTGATGTTACTAACTTATTCAGTATCTAGATGCATCGCCTAAAATCCCACAATTACTTTCAAGGGAAAGCTATCACCCTGGGAATAGCACAGAGTGAGTTAGTGGCTATAATCAAAGAATCGGAACCATTATCAGTGAGCAGTTTGTCAAATCGCTGCAGTAACTTGATTCCCTCATTTCATTCTCTAGGGATGTAATTTATTTCACTGATTTATTTCAACATAATCAATGGGACAACCAGGCCTCTGTGTCTTATAAAAATGATCATGAGTTTCAGTCTTTCTACAGAACACCATGATACCTGCTACCTTTGCTAAAAATGTAGCATTTACCTGTATAAACATCTTGCTTCTCCTGAAAACTACCATCAGGCCTCTTCCTGGACCAACCTTTTTCTCGAAACCGTACCATTATTGACATATTTGGCTGACCATTGACATCTGTCACAGTAAAAGTTTTTGTTTCTAAAAGCTTTCCAAATTTTCTGTTGATAAAGTGATGAACTATTTTTCTGTGTTCTTTGTTTTCGTCAGGCTCAAAGGAAAATGTAGAATTTTCTAGCTTTGCATCTAAAAATTTAAAGAAATCACTTGTTTCCTTTTCAGTCACCAATTGACAAAGTTCTCTGTAATCAGGATTTCCTTTTACAATCATTTCATTGTTTTTTGTAACAGTGACTAGAAAGGGGAATTTCTGCCTAACAGCACTATGTAAATCTGCTCGAATTTTCTTGTCCAGCCGAGGTCCGAGCGAAAACTCCCTAGTGCCAGCATCCGCCTTGCCTTCCAAGCCCCACGCATCCTTGAGATCGCAGGCAAATTTGCTGAGCAGTTCGCTCACGGGCTGGCCGAGTAAGGACTCCAAGAGAGGGGCTTCCCCGAGGCCGGACTGCAGCTCGGGGTCTCCCTCACGCTCACTTCTGCCGAGGGAGGCCGCACAGCCGCCTCCCGCCCGGCTCGGGCCGCGCCCCGGGGGCCCGGGCGCAGCTCCGCGGGGGCAGCCGGGGGCACCCGCGCCGGGGGGCTCCGTCCGCCGCTTTTTGGGCTCCCGCGGGCAGCGGCTGCTCTGCTCTGCCGGCGGCGCTTCGCTGCTCTTCTGGAGCGATTCAGCGCGGCCGTCTCCGGGGAGGAGTTCGGGCACCTCGAGCTCTGTCACTACGAAGTCCCCCGGAGAGTTTTTGATAGTGCCGCGGAAGCCGGTGTGCCCCGTCAGGTAACTGAAGGAGGGCAGCATGGCTGCGGCCCGCCCTGCTCCCCGCCAGGCCCCGCACCTGCAGCGGGCAGAGAGGAAAAAGGGAGAGGGCAGGAATAGAATCAACTGCTACAAGGCAGGCTGCAGAAAGGCGGTGAGGGAGGCTGGCAGGCAGGGACGGACGGACGGACGGACGGACGGACGGACGCAGGGGCGCAGNAGAGCGGCGGGACCCCGCGCCCCCGGAAGCCGCCGCCAGGGGGCGCCATGGCCTCCTCCTCCCATCAAAGCGGCCCACGGACGTTACCAAGTTCCCCAGGGCTGGGGGGGAAAACAACGAGGAACGAGCCCCCCTCCTCGCGGCCAGATATGGGGCGCGCCGGGGGCGGGGCCCCTCTCGGCCGCCTATGGGAGGGCCAGGTGGGA
>VYXF01002453.1:1385230-1419351 GCA_013397295.1 Polioptila caerulea
TGCGCCGCTGAGGGCGGCCCCGCCGGGCCGTGGGGGCGGCTGTCGGAGCCGTGAGGGCGGGGGGGAGGCGGCCGCTTCCCGGCGAAGCGCACGGGTAACGCTGTCTCCCACCAGGAGCGGAGGATGGGCGAGCCCGTGACGGATTCCACGTACGTCCGCTGCCTGAGCTACGGGCTCGTGAGGCGGCTGGCAGAGTTCATCGACCCGCAGGAAGGGTGGAAGAAACTTGCGGTGGATATAACCAACCCGTCCGGTGAAAGCAGATACACCCAAGTGCATATAAGGTCCGCCATGAAAGTCCCGTCACGTAAACTCGTGCATTGCCCGTTCAGCATAAATACCTCGTTAATCCCGTTTTCCATCCCGTTTTCCATCCCGTTTTCCATCCCGTTTTCCATCCCGTTACTTTAACATGCTGCACTTAGTGTGTCTCTGGGCACTTGCGTCTTACAGTCCCGTTTCCTTAGGGAATGGAAGGTAATTACTCCTAATTGTTCTGCAGCTCAGTTTTTAAGCAAGCCTCAGAAAACTGACTGAAGAAATTAGGATTAATTAGAGCTACAGACATGGGTATGCAGCACAGGCTGCATAACTTTCTATACCCTAAAGACTGGTAGACATTGATGTTAATTGTGCCCTAGAGACAGCTGGACTGTAACTCCTCATTCACTGTTTCCAAGAAAATGCCCGACAAATGTGGGGAGCCCGAGGCCTAAAAGTAACAAATTTACTTGAGAAGTAATGCTTACAATATTTTACAAGTGCCTCATTGCTTGAAGGGCTTGTTGAATCGTTGTTGAAGCTGTTCCAAAGACTATGAGACTTTTAGATGCTGTATATATAATCTTGGGTTTCCAGTCTTTTCTAGTAATGGTAGTATTAAACCTTTGTTTTTCTTTCAATAATAGTATTAAATAAGTCAGAATACTGGATCTCATTTGCTACTTAATGGCCATCTCAAAATATTCAAAATGGAGTGTGAATGCTAAATGGATGCAAAACAATTATTTTTGCCATTTGCTCTGGGTCTGACTCTCTGGCTGACATTCTCTTCTCTGTTAGTCCAAGGTGCCAATATATTATGGATACTAGACAAACTGCTGAAGCCATGTATATGTGTATTTCCCATATTATTTCCCATTTTTGCATGTTTTCCCACCAATATTAAACGTGCTTAGGTTTTTTTTTCTTCTGTGTTTTCAGAAGATTTGTGATTTTTGCAGTGCATTAAAATATTTTTTTCAATGTGGATTTTTTTTGGTCATTTCCCTTTAATCTCTTTCCCTTCATGCTTCTTGAGTTAATTTTTTCCTTTTTTAAAAATACTGATCTTAACTTATCTTTTAAGGAGATTTGAGGCATTTGTACAGATGGGAAAGAGCCCCACGTGTGAATTGCTTTATGACTGGGGAACCACAAACTGCACAGTTGCTGATCTTGTGGATCTGCTGATTAGGAATCAGTTCCTAGCACCAGCAAGCCTTTTGCTTCCAGGTAACTGTTACTCCTGCATGTTTTGTGCTGTGTTCTCAGTTTTTTAAGATGCTAAAGAGCTTCACTCTAACTTGAAAAATCAGAGAGGATTAGGTTAAAATAACCCAAAGTGAATATATTTTCCACTTTATGTCACTTGCAATAGCAGTTTAAATAAGAGTTTCAAATTTCAATAAGAGTGCTGGAGTTTACACACGGTGGCAGAATATAACCTGGTGTTACTTACGTGTCTCCTAATTTTTAAAAATATTTGCATTACTATTACTTAGTTTTTCTCTGGTTCATAATGTAGTTAACACTGTTTCTAAATTCCCTTTTCAGAAGCTGTAAGGATGCCACAAGAAGTTACATTACCTCTTTCTTCACAGGAAACCTTGCCTATACATGAGAAAGAACTACCTGTACAGGAAAAAGAAGTGTCATCTGTAAAGCCTGTTTTAGCTCAGAGTACTGAGAAGCAGCATTCAGATTCTTCCTACTCAAGTGAAGAAAACAGCGGCTCTCAGTCCAGTAACACAGGTAGACATTTACTTTGGTAGAATTCAGTGCTATTTTTTTGCTGACCTGTCCTTCAACACATGTGAAATAAATCATAGCAGTACACGAGAGGGATGAATCTATTCCTATCATGGTGCATCTGTGGGAAATAGCAGCTTGCATCTTGCCAATAAGTCACGTACTTGGAGGGAAAACTTAACTGTTAATTCAATTTCAATTTCTTTTTTGCCATGCAAAATCCTGTTGCCTTTTCCCAATACTTATTTTATAGACTGTTAAGCATCTCATGCTTTAAAACTAGATTTTGTATGTCAGAAATGACTAAGAATGCTGGAGAAAGGATGACTAACAAGGGCATTTTAGGAAAATGTGTGGTTGGTCTATTCCTTCCTAAAGGTCCGCTTTTGGGTTGCTGCCAGAAACATGATGCACCCATGGTGTATTTTTTTATATATAGAGTATGGTTCTCTCTGTGATCTGCTACACGTTTAATTTCTTCTACCTGTATTACAAGTACGGCTCAAAAATACAATCAGATGCATGCTGCAGTGCTAGTTGTGAGGAAAATTTTGCATAGGTAATTATGTATGTTTATCTGCCTTCCTTTTGTGTTTCTGGCATCTTCATCACAGAGCCGGAAGTAGGGCTCCACTGTGTCAGGTTTTGTGCAGTAAGTTTTTGTTTTAAGAGAATTGAAACAGAAAACCTTGTTCCTTAAGGGAAAACATAGTTTTGTTCTAAATGTCAATGTCTTTCAGATTTCCAGAATTTTTTGTTTCATGACTTGGAGAGCGTTACAAATAATTTTGATGCCCGACCAGAATCAGCTGGAGGTAATAAACTGGGAGAAGGCGGCTTTGGCATTGTGTTCAAAGGCTACATCAATGGCAAAAACGTGGCTGTCAAGAAGCTCATTGCTGTGAGTTGTCCTGGGAATTTTTCATTTTAATAACTGTGTATAGTACAGACTTGTTTATCTTGTTTATTGTGAAAAGTGTTGAATAATACATTCGAAAAGTGTTGTCACCATGTCCCACATTAGTTGGATGAAGAAATTGATCCTTAGTCCCATCAGTGTTGTGAGTCAGCACAGTCACAGGAGCTAATTCTTGCCTTCTCTGCAGCTTTCCTTTGAGGGGCTGAGCAAGTTGTTGGGAAAAGCAGAGTGCTTCCCCAGTTGTTTTCCCCTCACCCTCCAGAGGTGCCAGAAGAGAAGGGGTCCTAAGGAGGTTTCCATTTCAGATTAGGATGGCTGAGATTCACAAGCTAGATAGGTACTGTCACAGAATTTTAGTTTTCATAACCATTGTTTTGTGTGAACATTGGATAATGTTGCTGTTAGGGGGTAGCTGCAGGGAATGGAGTAAGTGGTTGACTGCTGAAACTAGATTTGTTCATCCAGTTAGACAGTGTTCCAAGGAGCTTAAAGTCATGCTCTGATATTTTATTTTTGAACTGAGTAGAAGGTGTATTGTGATAAGTTAACTAAGAAAAGCTTACAATTTTTTTATTTTTTAATGAATAACTGTGCGTTTTATTATGAACCAATGATGTTAATGTCAAATACTTCTTTTTATAGATGGTCGATGTTAGTGTTCAGGACTTGAAACAGCAGTTTGAGCAAGAAATAAACATAATGGCAAAGTGAGTACATCATTATACAATTTTTGTCTTTCTAACGTAGTGATCTGCATTTTAACTGAAAATGTTGCTTACGCAGCACAATCGCGTTTTGTTTGTTTTAAAGCATCACCACGCAAAGCTGGCTTTGTGCAGTAGAGGCGAAACAAGTCATTGGGAATCAAGTTCCCCCTGCTCATTTTTTCATCAGATGTTGAGAGTCTTTCAGAGCACATGTGAACGGATTTTTTTTTTTTTTTGCTATAGATGTCAGCATGAAAATTTAGTAGAATTACTTGGTTTCTCAAGTGATGGTGCTCAGCCATGTCTGGTGTATGAATACATGCCCAACGGTTCATTGCTTGACAGACTTGCTTGTCTGGTAAGTGAAATCTTTTCCAGTTGCCTTACTTTGCTAAGGTATAGGCATGTGTGGAATGCCTTTCAAATGGAACTGAACTGTGATGGCCAAATGATGTTTTACTACTTTCTTCTTGTGTTCTAATAGCAACTATTCTTCCAACTAGATTTTACACAAACGTTTTAGACAGATTAAAGTCAAATCAGGCTGATGATACAATGTCATGTACTGGTACCTGAAACATCACAGAGCTTGGACTGACTATGCCTGTGTGAGGCAGTGCAGAGGGTGCTGCAGTCTTGTTCTCAGTTCTGGTGTTGGCCTGTTCTCTGCTGGTTCCTGAGATTCTCCACTGTGAAACTGACCTTTGTTCGTCATCCTTGTGATAGTGGTTATAATACAGTGCTTACAGTCTGCTTATCTCTTTCTGAAGTACCTAAGTAAATGTGAATTTCATTTTGAAAAATGACTCTTTTGTGTAAATGCTTCTGATTTTTTCAAGTGGTGTATCTTCTAGCCTTGGCTTTAAGTAAATAATAAGTTGCTTTGGTTTGGTGAGGCAACTCTGTGTATCAAGGACACACAGTCCAATAGTAAGCCGACTTAAGTTAGTAGGTTAGTGTCTATGTTAATTTGTTGAAAGAGTTCAAAAAATCTGCTTAATACTAAGCAATTGCAGCTTCTGAGGTTGTAACCTGGGGAACATTTTAAATTGGTGCTATTTCAGCCACCCATGTCCCCAGACCTAAAATGCTGGGCTTGCTTTTTTTTCCATGCCGATCCTCTGGTTGTACTGGTTCAAGCATCTGTTAGTTGGAGAAAGATCTGGATTAGAGAAATGATCGGGCTGATAAAATAATACTTGGTGAAAAAAATATTTAATTTTCACCTGGAGACATTTCCTCTGTAGGGCTGCACAAATCCTTCTGCCCTAGTGGGAAAGAAGTGTTGCTATGATAAGAATGAGTGGCAGTGCTTGGGGAAAGGACTAGCTCTGTTAGCACTGCTGTCTCTCTTTAGATTGATTCATTTGCTTGCATTCTGTGCTACAGGTGCAATTATTTTGTTTTTTTAACTGAATCAGTGCAGAAGAGGGACTAAGTCTTACCTAAGGACAGAGCAGGTTTATCTGGAGAAATGAGCAGTGCTTAACAAGGGTGTATATGAAAATGTTCATCCGTGTAACTGGCCTCTGTCATCAAGTGAGCTTAAAAGATTGGGGATAATTAAAACCTAAAGGAGAAATAACTGAGTCCTTTACAAGGAAGAGACAAATTTATTACATAAATCAAGGAATCTAACTCAGAATCTATAAATTAGAAAGAATCTTTTTCTAATAAGATCACAGAGGTGAGAAATACACTTACTTGATTATGTGTCCTTGCTGATAACTTCATTTTGTGACTTCACTGGATGTGTTTGATGCGTGAACACTTGCTTGTGTCATCTTCATGTCTGAATGTTGAGCAGGCAAGGGAGGTGGTAGAATGGTGAGATACTGTAATCCACTTCCCTTGGCCACTGACAAGATAAAGGACTGGTTTTGAAATGTAGTTATCCTTACTTCTAAGGTTTAGTTAGTAGCATGAATAAAGCTAAACTCTCAAGAAATCCAAAAACACTGGAAGATTGACTTCTTGTTGTTAGTAAGTGGATTGCTTTGAATTGTTTGCTTTGGGTGAAGGCTGTGGTATCAGTGCCTGTGTGAAGTGGGAGGTGCAGTAGATACAGACAGGTCTTTGCAGAGCAGCTGGCCTTGGAGGATCAGAGTCAAACATTAACCAAGAACGGTCTTTGCAACCGGCAGCTTAATTTAAGGCAAAATGCAGGGAAAGAATGTCATATGACAAAGGCATGTATTTCTGCCCAGGTCAATTAAGAAATGTATGCTCGTAGTGTTTTTAATCATCTACTCAAAAACAACAAAACATAGCAAGAAGTCACTTTTGAGTTGTGGGGTTTATGTACCTTTGTTTTGGTTTATGTAAGCATATGTATATTTGTCAGATTTTAACTTGCCTTTCTCTCTTCTTAAGGATGAAACTCCACCAATTCCTTGGAAAATGAGGTGTAAAATTGTTCAAGGTACAGCAAATGGCATCAACTTTTTGCATGAAAATAATCATATTCACAGAGATATTAAAAGGTAAAAGCTGCAGACTATTGCTGGCTGCTTTTTCACTTTTTCATCTTTACCCTGTTAAAGTAACTTTGGTCAAGAGCACAATCTTCTGCTAGTGACATCCATCAACACAATCTTGTCTGTGCCATAAGGACACGATCACTACGGACTTCTAATGATAATTATGGGTTACAGCTATAGAATTGCTCAGGGTGGGAAAGACCTTTAAGATCCTCAAGTCCAACCATTAACCCGGCACTGCCATGTCCGCAGTTAAACCATGTCCCCAGGTGCCCACATGTACACGTGTTTGAAACATCTCCAGGGCTGGTGACTCCAGCCCTTTCCTGGGTAGCCTCTTTCACTGCTTCACTCGGTGAAGAAGTTTTTGCTAACACCTGATTTAAACCTCCTGTGGCACAAATTGAGGCCATTCGCTCTTGTCCTATTGCTTGCTGCTTAGGAGAGGAGGCTGACCCCTACCTGGCTCCAGCCTCCTGTCAGACAATGGTAGGGAGTGATAAGGTCTCCCCTGAGGCTCCTTTTCTGCCAGCTGCCTCAGCTGCTGGACAGCTTTCCAGCTGTGAGGTTTTGCATTGTAGTTGTAATTTGTTATAAATGTAATATGTAAATTGTAATTTGTATCATAATCTGTTACTTTCAAATAGTTGAGTGCCATGAGAACGCACAAAGCTCTGTTATTTAACAACTGCTTCTAATGAAGCTGCTGTTGAAGAACAATGATTTTTAAATAGGGAATTTTTCTGGTAAAAACAGACCTTTTTTTTTTTTTCCTCTAGAACACTTCTTCAGGGTGTCTCCTTTGATTTACTCCTATTTTTTATGAATACAGTAAAATTACTTCAGTCAGGTTCATGAAGTTCAGGGTTCTTCAATGATAATGAATGTTCATTGTTTGTTATACCAGAGTTTTTTCCTATGGATGTCAGAACTCAGAATAGGTGAGGGTTTTGTTGTAGAGTTTGGTTGGCTTTTTCTGTTGTTTTTGTTGTTATTTGTTTCCCCTTTCCTGCAGCAGTTTACTGTATTGTTTTGGTTTTTTTTAAAGAAGCCCAAATCTTTGAAGAAAAGCTCCAAATGCCTTACTCCTGAGGGTTAAAAGGAGCAACTGACCAATTGGGTGTTATGGAGGAATGTTTCAGTAGCTTTCTGGCTTCTGTCAACTCTGCTTAATATGGGCAACTTCCGTTTTGTAACCTTTCAGCTTGTGGGGAACAGGCTTTTGTTTCAGCTGCCTCTTGTATGTGCTTGCTGCTTTGACCGTTTGTTTCTTCTTTCTTCCCTGCTTAAGCCTCTGGAGAAGTGTAATGACTGGAAGGAATGCACTTTTTTACCTTACACTGCCTCTACCCTTCTAACTGCTGTGAGTTGATCATGTTAGAGAATTGGGTTTTGAGTTTGGTTTTTTTGTTTGGGTAACATTTTGCAACTTGTTGTGTGAATAGTTCAATCGATTTGATTGGTGCTATTAACAGTGCTGCCACTCCCACATAACACTTAGATAAAGAGACATCTAAGAAGATTAACTTCAGTCTTCATTTTGCTGCGAAAAACACACAGGCACTAGAACAGCTTTTCTAGGCTAGAGGGGACATGATTTATTGAGTGTTCTCACAGTTGTTTATAGTATTTTGGGTTGGTTATGCCCAGGAAAATAGTTCAGTTCTCTTTTGAAGTTTGAAAGTTGCAGTACAACTTGCATTTGTTGTGCTCTTTGTGGTGTACACAAAAAACTCTTCAGACTTGACTCAAGCTGATAAGAAGCTGAGATTTATGAAGTCGTGATGTTGTTCCCTTCTTTTTTTAAGAAGCTGAGCTTTAAACAAGGAGACCAGTTTGTGGATGATGCCTTGACAAGTGTTTGGCCTTTTGTAGTGGTCATATATCTAGCATTATTTACAGCAGTTCTAACATTGAGCGATCCATTGTAACTTAAAGCTGTGTTCATTTTGTTTGGGTTTGGTGAACAAGAAGGGGAAGTTGGAAATATAACTTTGTAGTAAGTCTTTTATGTTGTATCAGGCTATGTGTCTTTCTTACAGTTCCATTCCAGGGATCAGAAAATGAGGATTTCATAAATATTAAATCAAGTTATTTTAAAATGGTTCTAAGTGGTACAAGTTTAAAACCCAGTAGATTTCTGCTGTAATTCATCCCACTGAGTATTTTATGAAAGCCTTAAGGACTTTCAGATGAGCCTCATTTGTCAGGGTCGCTTTCTTTTAAGGGAAGTAAAAGCTGGAGGTCAAGTGAAAACACAGCACATACAATATTCTAGCAGTAATAAGTTTCTGTTTTTCTTTCAAGACAAGAATGGAATATTGTTACTCATTTGGCACATGAATTTGTTATGGTTGACCTAGTATGGGATAGTGGGTATAAAAAACCTGGTTTTGTTAGTTCTGAGCAGAGATTTAGACTATAAGAATTAAACTGTGATCCCGTAGAAGTTGATCAGAGCTAAGTATTCTGTATTGTCTCTTTTAAAGCCAAACCCTAAATGTAACAAAATTGGTCTGTTATAAGAAAATTTTGTATTTCTAAGGTTTGGATTAGGGGGAGTGTCTAGTTTTTTTTCTTGTGTTTTGTTGGTTTGGGGTTTTTTTGGCACGCGTGCATGCACACACAAGAAAAAACATGGACGGATCTTGCAGTTAGTTCTTCATTTATTTAGAGAAATGAATTTTGAAATTGAGCAATTTCTAACAAAACTAAATTTACCTAACTTGTTTTATGCATAATGTATAAATATGTTAACTTTTAAGGTAGTCAAAATAGCAGTTTACATTTGGCTACTAAAGAATTTTTAGTCTGTCATAAAACCTATTTACCGTACTGTTTGGAAAATTCTCTTTTCTTGTTTTTTCCTCTCCCTCCCCTCTCCACCAGTGCAAATATCTTATTAACTGACACATATGTGCCCAAAATTTCTGACTTTGGCCTTGCAAGAGCATCTGTAACATTCACACGGACGATCATGACTGAAAGAATTGTTGGAACAGCAGCCTATATGGCACCTGAAGCTCTGCGAGGAGAGATAACACCTAAATCTGACATCTTCAGTTTTGGAGTAGTAAGTGGAACGTGGGAAGCAGTATGTGACTTCTTTTGTAAATGATAAAAGCACACAAACTAAGAGTATCTGAAATTAAATGATTAGTCTATAATTTTTCTTTTTCCCAATAGATATTTTCTTAAGATAGTGTTCCTAAACTTTGACTGTGTTAAAATCATTTGAATATATTGATCTGCTGTGTGAAAGACCAGAGTAAAATAATATTCCAAGTTCTACCTAAATGTGGTTTGAAGTGGTGTGGAACATGGTTTTTCCTTGCATGGTATTGCACAAAAGCATAACTCAGGCTGAAAAAGAAAATTTAAGAAAATAGTCCAGAATTACTGTGTTTTACTGTATTCAGGACGAAAAATACAATGTCCATGTTGGATCTGCCTTAGAGCTGAGTACAAAAAAGACATGAGTTTGATACTTGGAAGAAAAATGGATCTATTCTGAATAGATCCAAGACTCTACTCTCTTTTGACCACTTCCTTCACAGCATTTAGTTTCATGGGAAGGTTCATAGGCCCAATACTATTTCTGGATAATTTGGAAATGCTTCAGTCTTGCTGTGAAGGAACACCATGTAGGGTGAGAATAACCCGTATTGAAATTTGTAATAAAGGTAGGAACAAAACCAATGAATTGTATAGGAAATTTTTGGAGAAACACAGATCCTGAGAGTATTTGTTGGCAGGCTGGAGGTCATGCTCCTTTCTGCAAATCATATATATGCTAAGGGTTAATCTGGTCTTCATTTTCTCTTCCGATTTTTCTTCCTTCTAGGTCTTACTAGAAATAATCACGGGTCTTCCTCCAGTAGATGAAAACCGGGAGCCACAGTTGCTGGTATGTTCCTTATGCTTTCTCCTTTCCTCCCACTGCTCCAGGATCACTTTACATGAAATCATAGTCAGTTAACAGGTTCTGAGACAATCAAATTAGTCATGAAAATAGGTAGTTGTGAAAACAGCTTTTTTGTCAACCGGTGAGGCTGAAACTTTTATCTCCTGGCTGGTAGATTTGTTCCGACCTCAAGGCCATCATGTTCTAATCTGATACTGGGATTCTGTGTTTTGGTACTGCTTCTTATTGTAATACCATTGGACCCTATTTACATATTCCCAGATTCTCTGATAATTCCTCATTCCTTGAAACATTCCGAACTGTTTGTCCCTCTTGTTTCTTTATGCTTCTCTATCAGTTTCCATCTTCTTCAACTTTCCTAACCATTTGCAGGTACCTTATGCTTTTAACCTTAGTGAAGTTTGAAATGTAAGGGCTTTTTTTGCAGAGTTGACAGGTGGGTTGAATTTTTTTACTATTCAGTTAGTAATTCAGTCTACTAATTAGGGAACTAATGTCTCAGAGCTCACTCTCTTGAATTAAAAACTTACAAGACTCCTCATAATTTAGCCTTTCATGTAGCTTAAAACTAAGTTCTGAACTACTTAATCCAAGGTTTTCCTAGGATGCTTTTTTCATAGAGGCTAATTTCTTTATTAAGTATGAAATAGCATTGAGGTCTGGATTGATTTTTTTCCATACTGTTTGGAGCAATATAAATATCTTTCTTCCAAATGTTTAGGAATACCAGTGTAGTATTAATAGATTTTCTTTTTTGTCCTAAGATGTGTCTCCTAGAGTAGCAGAATAATTATCATCTTGAGCTTGTAAACACCTTGGAGAACTCAGGTTTTTTAAAGTGGGCTTTTTCAGAGATAGGCTATAATAAAAAATACGACTGGTACAGTTTATCTGTGTAATGAATGTACTTTGGGACCATATGGCATCCTTAGCTTGAAAGAAAAATGTTGAGGTAGTTGAATGTTGGTCAGCAATTTCACTGACCCACAGAGGAAGGCAGATCTGCCTCTACTCATTGCCTCTTATTTATTCATTCATGCTTCCTCAAACAGTACATGTGATCACAGATAACCCGTTTCCAGTGTTTTGGAACTGAAGACTTTTTGAAAACCAGTCAGATTTAAAATTTGATTTCTGACTAGAAGTTTGCAGCACATACCACAGCCACTGAGACTGGAGACAGAAGTTTAGTTTACAGACAGACATTCATTTACAGAAAGAGGGTTTATAAAAGTGATGAAAAAATTACACCAACTGCAGTTTGCACATTTGTGGGTTATTAAGATACTTTGTTGATTGTGCCTCTTCTCTTACAAAAGAAACAATACTAGAAAGTTGAGCCTTGAAGCGGGAGACAGTTAAATTTGTATGATACAGCTTAAAGAAATTAGCTTAATGATGTTGTGGTAATCCAAATTATACAGAATAAAAATAATTAATAAAAAGTTTATAATTCATTTATTCTCTCAGATGTTGTTCTGATATTTGAAATGTTATCTGCTTGTTGGTTCGAATTCTCTTGTAGTTAAGTATAAAAGATGAAATTGAGGATGAGGAAGCAACTATTGAGGATTATGTTGATGAAAAGATGAGTGACTGGGATGTACCTTCAGTTCATAAAATGTATTCAATTGCTGATCGGTGTCTGAATGACAAAAAAGCCAGAAGGCCAGACATTAAGATGGTATGTAGTCTTTCAGACCAAAGGCTTATTTTGGGGGTGGGAGTGTGCGTGTGTGTGTGTCTCCCCTGCATGTGGTTACTGTATCAGTTCGTTCTGTTTCTGTCTGTTCTCTTCCAGGTCCAACAGCAGCTCCAAGAGATAAAAACTTGATAATGTGTTCCTTCTGATGCACCGGTATTTCTGTAATGGAGACACCAGTACCAAATATTTAATGAGCATTTAGTGCAACATTATCAGCAGTTCTGCTTTCCAGAACTTTCTGGACACATGTAAGGTGAGCTGTTGGCCTGTCAGCAGCTCTTTCACATGTCCTTAGGCACTGGACCCTTCACATGAGAAAACTCTTTCTTGTATTAACAAATTGCAGTGGTGGTATATAATTTTCTCCTGCAGCTTTTAAAACAGATTACAAAATGGAAATGCATTTGATTCTTTTTATTTTCAAATATCTCCTATGTCTGCTGCAAAGGCATATGACTGCAACTGGGCAGAGTGTTTTTTCTGCAAATTGCTTTCTTGATCAGGTGTACTAGACCTTCGTCTCTTGAAGACAAAACCATTTAATAGCTCTATTATTTAATAGCTCTAATCATACTTAATACTGTCTTTTTGGAAAATGACAATAGTATTACCCATTGAAAGCAAGCTTCTACTTATTTGAGCCTGAGAGTTCATATTGGTGTGAATGGGCTGTAAATTGAATGTGATTGTTTACCAAAAAGTCTTCTTGGTGTTAGTTTTAGTCAAATAAACGCTGCAAGACGTTTTCTAGGTTGTTCTTTTTATTTCAAGGATTCCCAAGCAAAATTGTTATCTTGCTGTGCAGATGCATTTGCACATGATTTCTTACAGTGAACTCTGTGATGACAAACTATTTAATTTTTATTCACAGGAAGACTCTTAGCTACTTTGACTATTTTAGGAGGATTGAGTATTTTTAGGAGAGGATTCCATATGGATTGTAATTACAGATGGTTGCTTTTCTTAAAGGGGTCAGAATAATGATGTAAAGACCAATTCTGCATTTTACTTAGTCAAATAATTAAGCTATTTTTAATATATATATGTATGTATATTAACTAAATATGAAAATACACTTCTAAAAGTATAAATGGCAAGCTTTTTAAAATAGAAACATTGACAGATCAAAGCAGACTAAAAATGGAATGGAAGTGACTAGTAAGATTCCAGATACTTTGGACCAAGTATGAACATATTACCATTGTTAATGAAAGATGTTATTTTCATATAAACTTATTTTGCACTTCATGACCTTTCTCAATAGCTATGGATAGGAACATAGTCTGGCCTACAGGTAAATTAGAAATTCTGTGATTATGTGTGACTTCATTCAGGAATATAGATCTCGTTGTAAGAAGCGTGTGATTTCCAATGTAATGATATTCTGCCCATTAATTCATTTTGTATTGGCTTTTCAAACTGTTAGCTTAATTTAGAAAAAAGGATCTCCCTAATGGCTTCTGGCTTTTTTGAGTAGAAATTGTAAAAAACCGTTAACATAAATAAAAACTCTGCATTATTACTTCTTTCTGCCATTAAAACTTGGAGCCTTGGAAATAATAATCATTTTTTGTGACTTGCATTTCTGTTAATAACATTATGGTAACCTCACTGCATGGAATGAAGCTGTACAGCTCTGAACCTGGAGAAAAAATCTGCTATAAAGCTAAATTACAATCAAATCTGCTGAAGCCATTCTTCAGTTTTAAGTATCTCCATCTACGTGTTACGTGAAGGTTTCTTGCTAGATCACATCTGCTTTTTACTATTCCCTGGAGCTGGAATACAGCTGTAGGGTTGTCCAGAAGTGTGTTTGCTGTAGCAACTCCCTGGTCACCTCTGGTATGGTAGAACATTTTTGTTCATAAACCAACTCTGTTATTCTTCAGCGTGAGGAGAATCTCAGCTACAAGCAGGGGAGTTCCTGCTCTGTCATACCAGACCATGACTATTTGCACTGCTGCTCTCTGCAGTGAGGATTTGGCAGTAGTTTGCCCTTCCTCACTGAAAATTTAGAAAAACGGTTTGAGCTTCTTTAGTGGATGAAAATATGAGGGGTTAACTAGGTAAAACTAGCTAACTTATGTGGCAACTTTTTTTTTTTTTAATATGCAGGGAACTTCCTTTTCCCACCCCAGATTTTTTTTTTGAGGTCTTCATACAGTAAAGTCAACATCTCCAGACACTAACAGAGGATAAGAGCAGCTGACCTTAGTTTTTTTCCCTGCAAAAACATTAAATTATCCTAGAATATATACTTCTTTGTGTTATTTACTATAATAAGGCTTTCTAGGACACAGATCAGTAACTTGAGTCATTCGAGATATTTGTAATGGGATGATCTGGTTTCATAGAACTGGAGCTGGGAGAAATCCAGTACAGTTCCTGGTGGATGAAGAAAGCTCCATGTGGTAGAGACAGGGCTAATGTGGCTGGCCTACATCCTGTCTCAGCAGGGAAGGTGCCACGGAGGGAAAAGAGGATCACTATGCTTAGGGAAAGAGCCAACCCTTTAGCATGTTAAGGATCTAGGAACTGGAACATAAAGCAATTAAGCCACCCAGGGAACGATGAATGAATGAAAAACAGCAAGAGAGATGTATTGCAATTCCACAAGTTGAAAGCACTAACACGATGAAAGCAATTGTACTGATCCAAAGAAAATTACCTTTTTAGGACAGCTGCATAGGAAGAACAACAGTTCACCCCTTGGCCACAGCTGGAGTAAGAGAATGGATTTTAGGAGCCCTCGGGCTGGGATGAGCCATAAGCAGCTGCTGAGGAATTAAGCAAGAACAAGCTCCGTATCTAGAGATCCTGCATTGGAGAACAATGGCTTTGCACAGTTTGCAGCTCTAACTTTGGAAAGGGTGTATGGTCTTCCTGAAGTTATTAACTCTATTATAAACCTTCTTTGATCAGTTTGTCCAGTTGCCTTCTGAGCCAACACACCAGACACAGCACTTTATAATACTGAAATGGGAAATGCCTCACCTTCATATTTGGGGGTTGCAGCTGGGAGTTTATTTACCACCCACTGATCAAAGGCAAATAAAATTGCTTCTGATATTCATGGGTACATAGAGGCCTAGCCTATTCCCTCCTCCTGCCTTACACCTGTTCCTGTTACAGCTCTGATTACAGATAGTATTTGGTATTAAAATTATTCCCTGCAGTCCTAGCTCACATCTTCAAATTTTCTTCTTTCACTTATAAAATTGCTGCATCACAAATATTTCCCCATAGGAGTGTGTTAGCAGGACAATTAAGAGAAAAGCCAAACCAGTAAATGTTGTTTTCATCTTGAACTTTCAGGGCATCAGGAGGTCTTCAAGCAAATTATTTTCAGTTTAGACAAAAAAAGTGTTAATGGAACAACATAACGAGTTGTTTCATTGCAGCAGTTCATGCTGAGCAAGTAAAAACAGATAGACCAGTTAAATCAGTCAACTACTTCAGGATTTTAAAAGGATAGAAGAATTTTTTGAAGGGGCTTATTACTGAAGGCACAAAAACTTAAAGAGAAGAACACCCTTGGCTCCTGCTATGGACCCCTCAGTGCTGCTCCCATAAAGCAGTGGGAAAGTAGCTGTTCCTAACACAGTGATTTTTCTCTAACAGCAAAAGTCAGGAATTCTGTTTCTGCTCACCCCCCTTCTTTCACCCTGCAGTCACTTTCTAGTCCCTATTACACATTCTGATGTTAGAATATAGATCTTCGTTAAAGAGACTGTGAAATGATTCACACAACACCAAGCTAAAGCATCGATCTTTATTTATAAAGTAAATTACAAAATAGATAAGGTAAACTTAGGTAATTTTAGCATCTGAAGGTGGCTTTCATGGAATACATAAACACACTGATAAACAAAATTTTTATTTGGAGTGTCTATCTGAGCAACAGAGCAATTTTTACCTTGATTAGTTTAACCTTTGATAGGAGTGGTTTAAATGATCAAGATCTCCCTAACCTGCAACAGAAATATTTATTAAATAATTACCTATCCTGTTAATTAACTGTCTAATAGCTTGTGAGTTAACTGCAAGCAGCTGCATTGCTTTTGGGCTTTATGAAGGCCAACAACAATTTGAATGGTCACTTCCAATTATTTAATGATCAGAGACAGTTAAAGGAGCAACTCTGACTAATGCCCACATTTTGCACTGGTTCTGAACATTCATGAAGAGAAGTGGAGGCAACTCTGTAGATGTAAACGTGATTGATCATACAAAAAGAACAGATATTGATTGCTGTGAGGAGAATAGCTAATAGTTACTGCTGGAGAAGCAGCCAGCAGTGCAAGACTTCATAAAATTCTCTTTATGGGGAAAGGTGAGGGGGAGACATGCTCAGGACATGACTGACTCCTGTCTGGGCCAGCTGTGTACATCACATGGAATATTTTCACATAAGGTAATTTAAAATGTCTGGTTTGGGCTGAACTCTAAAAGCAGCTCATCATAAATGCTCTTGCATAATCACTTAACCAGCTCTCATCACCCTCCAGATTAAGTTTTCCATCTTCTATCCTCATCTACCTCAGGCAGGATTAAAAAACAAAACAAAAACCCAACAAAAAGAAGCCAACAAAAATAACAGGGAAAAAAGCCCCCAAACAAATATCCTACAACACCCCCACAACATGCACACAACCATATCAGGTCAAACTGCTCATTATTGAAAACATTCAGTCTTAAAAAGCTGGACTTCTTTACTGGCTCAAGAAAGTGGAAAGATGTATGTGCACTCTTGCTATGGCTGGCACAAGGGCAGGAATACTTAATTCAAAAAACCCTCAAGCAGTAATTTTTAAGTGCTATACTCCTTAAAACCAAACCAAACCAAAAACTCCAAAGTGAATTAGGTGGTTGCAAATATTCTGAGTTAATCTAAAAATGCATTTAATTGTGAGTGTACAATGAGCTGAACACACAGTAACCATATTTAAAAAGCAATGACACTTGCCTGACACATCGTACAGAAGAAACATTTCAGAGCAGCTCCTTACCCTAGAGGGAGAAGACAAGAGGCACGAAAACACAAGAGCTAAGGGCAAGTGGAAGATCAGCTGAGGATCAAGAGCTATTGAATTGGACTGATGTAGTGTGTAAAATGAAATGAAAAAAAAAGCTGAAGTGTAAAATTTCTGGTGCATATAAAAAAAAACCACAGTAAAACCAACTATTGCAACCTTCACATTATATAGTGCAATCTCAGATGTCAATAGCAAGCTAGTATAGCCAAACAAAATAATAAACAACTTTTTGTCAGGTATTACTAGTGTCAAAACATTATTCCCTACAAAACTAGGTTAAAATCCGTCTTCCACGGTAAACACACAATTCAGCTCTATAATGAGTATATCCAGCAGCTACCATAATATCCAATGAACCAAAGCTGGCAACTCCCAATGAGCTTCAAAAAAAGCCAAAACCAACAAAACTCTAAAACCACAAAGGTCACATACGAGACACTAAAAAGCAAGTCCTCACTGGGAATACAATCTGTTCACGAGTATTTGCTTCATCATACAGTTTTACATATTTAAGGTCATCCTATACTTGATTTCCACATCTAATTCTCCCTTAATGCACTTATTAAAATAATCTATTTTTCCTCTTCCTGTTAAATGCATTACTTACAGTTCAACCAAGTTTAGACTGTTCTCACTGATTTTAGTATTTTGAAGAAGGGAGGAGGAAAAGACTCTTGAAATCCTAACTAGGGGCTTGCTGCCAGCAGTTATTCAAGACCTAGTTGGATTTAAATTACAGATGTAAGTTACTATTGAAGTTCAAACATTTAGGAAAAGTAATTTTCAGAATATCTTGAAAGTAAAAATTGCAGTTGATACTGCAAACACAGTAAGACCTCAAGGATAACTCACTGTATGAAGCAAGACTACTTCAATTTTTACTGAAAGTAGGCATTTTTAGATCCAAGTGCACTGATAATTAATTACTTATACTTTAGGCATGTCAGATTTCTTATGTTACTAATGTACTTTAGGCATATTGCTCTGAAAGCAGCTCAATAATCTATTGAGTATACTAACTCAGGGGCTTTTAATCACCTTTTACTTAGTCCTTCAGTACCTAAAATGCAACACTTCGGAGAGATACAGAAGTCTGGAAAAGCTATGGTGCTTTATGTCAGATTTCTTCAAAAGATAACTCATGAAATTAGTTATAAATTTGAGATGGCCAAGTTTTTGCCTAGGAAAATGTCCACCTATTCCTGAATGTTTGTATTAATTGAACTATAACTGATTTCAGTTTATCTTTTCCATTACAAGGAAAAAAAACCCCAAAAACCAAAACCAAACAAAACAACAACAAAATCCAGCAATACATCCTGTCAAAATCCAAAGACAACCTTCTATATTACTATTGTCCATAAGTGCTACAAGGAAAAATAGTTTTAATAGGGACAATGCTATGTAGTCCTTCATCTCTTCTCACATGGGAAGTCTTACAGGTTTAATAGGCTGTGCATAAGAATACAGCTGGGACTTAGCCACAGAACACATGGGCTTCATAGTCTTATGTCTGCAAAGTTTATGATCACACCTACAGCTATTAAATAATGGATTCTAAATTAAAATAAAGGGGTATTAGCTTAGCTTTTCTCTTCTAGCTTTAAAATAACAATCTCTTCTGTATGTCATAAAACATGGTCAACAAATATAATCATGTAACAATATAAAAACTGTTGAGGTCAGAAAAGAGAAGAGTAAAAAAAGCCTTTTTATTTATCCCTAGCATCTATGAATGGAATGATTTCAGTTCATTATCGAAAGCCAGAATTCCTTTTTTTACTCTAACACTTTAACAAATACAAACCCAGTTTCTAATCACTAGGTGTTTCAGTCTCTGCTGGACCTCTAATTAGTCTTCGTATTCCCCTCTTGCCTGCAGGGCCTTTTGGTTTAGCAAAACTCTGTTTGTAAGCATGTTGTTTTGGATGTACTTCTTCATAAAGAAAGTCAGCAGTTAACTCATCACCGTTATCTATTTCAATCTGGCAGAAAAAGAAAATGATATTCAAAGTCAAAAACATTTAGGGACTTTGCTGAAACTCAATACTGTATTACAACCATATGTGCACTAATGTCCAAAGTCAAGCATGAAAAGTTCTCCAACTTGTGCCTAATGCCCTGAGAAATATTGGATAGTTTTTCTGAGACTCCCCTATACTCTTACCAGTATTAAGTGTGACTTCATTATTTTCCTGAAATGCAACCATGACTAAACAGGACATAGGCCAAGGAATTTTTTTTGCTCCAAGCTTTTGCACAGTGTATCTGTGAACACTAACTAGGAGAACACACGTGAAACCAGTGCTTATTTACTCATTGTAAGTATTCACACATTTAGGAATCAAAGTTGTTCACTATAACATGCTTTAAACACTAACTGTATAAGCAATGTGCATACCTATTGTTATCTGTTGAGAAAGAGGGGGAGGAATATAAAGAAGCTTTTATTATTAGCTGGCTATTGCCACTCAGCAACTATGAAAGTGTTGAGCAAGGAAAAGCTAAAATAATGAACAAAATGGAGGGGAGTGTTTTAGTTTTAGTTTTCAAAATCTAGACATGTGAAACAAAATAGAAAGAAAATAGTGCTCTCAAGCCAAACTCCACTGTTTTAAACTGCAGGAATTTGGAATTCAGAGAAATGCTGTGGCCTTGCTCTGCTGAGCATTCAGCACTTCATGCCCTGCCAACCATAACACTTGACAGACTTGCCAGCCCCAGTTTTGCTGTTATAAGTACATGCTTCAGAAATTTCTGTCTGCAGGGATTTTCAGGAGTCACATGGTACTTTAATTTTGTTGTAGAAAGGCAATTTCAGAAAAATAATTACATACAAATAGCAAAAATCCATTTAATTCATGTCATCTCAGTAAAAATGGTCAGTATTAATGCTGCTGTTTTTAAGGTAAACATAATCTCCACAGAAACTATGCTTCCACTAAAGTGTTCAAAAAGTAACCATAGATCACAAGAGGACCATTTCTGTGCGCTCTGCTCGGGAGGTGAGAAGCAACTTTTTGCATTACAGTAAAATCTATACAGTGTGAAAAGATCAGCTTACTTGCAAATGCTTGTTTGCCCCATCAAAGACTCCTAAGATAGCAGCTCTAATTTTCAGAACTGCAGCTTGAAATTATTTTGAAAATCCCTGTATAACGTAGGCTTTAAAGGAATGTAGTGTTTAACAACAACAGCAATGTGTTGTGGTCCAAAATATGTCACAACTTTGAGTAAGAAACCATGGTAATTCTATGAAGTCCTTCAAAGTACTCTCAAATACTTCCTTGATGCACAAGGATATATTTGTTCAAGATAAAAGTGTAGAAATTAGGAAACAGAGTAAAACTTCACTACTTAACTTTTTATCTCTAGCTCCACCAACAATTATTTCCTGTTGAGGACAAACTAAGTTACACAACAGTTGTCATTGTTTAGACAAGGTGGAGACAGAGACAGTCATGGTTTTCCATTAAGAAGGGAAGACAGGGATGGAGAAAATATCCACACTCCCACTGCACTTACCTTTCTAACTATCTGCATCCACAACTGTGTTTCTACAATTTCTAACAGCGGACTTTTGCAACTGGAGTAGAGCATCCGTTCTCGTATACTACAGGTATACCCTGGCATAGAGTAGATGAAAACTGCAGGAAAAGAAAACAACAACACAAGTCAGATCATAAATACACTCTATCAAAAGCTGTATCATAAAATCATTTATAGCAGAGAGCCAATGGAAATCAACTATGCAATGTGAAAGCAGAAAACGTAGTGCCTTTCTGGAGCTTTTTTGCTTCAGCAAGTGTTTCATTTTCAACAGGGGAAAGGAGAGTGGCCAGTATCTCTATGTTTTCACATTTATGGGTGTTCATAATCCAAAGGGATAGCTCACTGCTTTACAAACATAAGACCTCTCCTTCACAAGTTCCCAGTTTCACAACCAAATGACTCTGAAATTTATGATCATGCTGACACATTTTTCTCTCTGACTCAGAATTCCTAAGGAATTTGAAACAAGCCAGTGAAGTTTTATATTCAGAAATTTTCTCATACTTATGGATTCCAAATAGTCTCCTTCATGTGTGTGCTTATACAGGAAAAAGTGGTAACGTGCAGCATCCTTTGGAACTCTTTTTGGCAAGTCCTTAAGTTCAGTATCAAGCGTGTTGGCCAAAATAATAGTTTCATTTTTCATATCAATTTGCTGTAAACAAAGCAAACATGAATATAGTTAATACACAAAAAACAAACCAGAGAACATGACAGAATGGAAAAAAGTTGGAATTAATCTCATTCAGAATGGTAATTTATCAGCATACTACATCAACACACATTGTTTAATATGGGGGCAATCTATTTTATACTCATTATTAAAAAATAGTTAAAATATTTTATACTTGCCAGTTGTACATAATTGAGTTTCTTATTTTTCAGTTTCTCCAGAGCCTGAATAGCTTCTTTAGCAATGGGGAATGCTACTCCTTGCAGAGTTTGGTGCTTGGTATCTACACCAACATCCGCCTGTACCTGGAACACAAGTCAGTGGAGGTGTTCAAGTAAACCTCTGCAGGCATTCCTTTGGTTCCTCACAATGCCTGACAATGCATCCCACATGGTTACACAGAGAGTTGGCAGTAGCTATTTCAAGAATAAACCACCACAAGAAATCATCCCCATATACAAAAGATTGGAATTTTTTAATTTACAGGTCATGTTTGTTTGCTAGCCCACAAAGTTTCTCATTTCTGAAATACCTCTGCTTAGCAGAGCAACAAAATCATCAGAGGGAAAACTGGTTCAAGTGTCAGTGAAGAAGTCCTAAGTTAAAATCTGGTATAGAGACACAATAACCCAAGAAGAAAAATCTTGATTTTCATATGCTGTGTTACACATTTGAACAGAAAATATTCCTTATAAACTTTGTTATACCTTTAAAATTTTTAGATCAAAACTAAAGACATGATTTCTAGGGAGTCAAAATTTTTGAAGGAAGAGAGAAATTTTGAGACAAACTGATCTTCTTGAAGGAAAAGTAAAGCTACTACTCTCCCTCCTGCTTCAACATACTCCCCCAAAAGGCTATACCAAAACCAAAGCAAACAAAACAAACAAACAAAATCCTAATTTCTTATTTCTAGAAGGCCTAGCACNGCTAGGCAATTGTTCATAATCCCGTTATATTAGTGTCAAATTATTTGAGAGAGCAGTTATTTTAAAGCTGATATTCAAGAAATTATGTTTATCTTAATATTCATTCAGTTTCTCTTAAAATGAGCTCTGGCCTCCAGCCTTCTTCAGTCTTAGTTTATTGTCTAAGTACTGGTTTTTGAATATATTCACTGCCTTTAGAAGTTTCACAATTACCTTTAACATTGGTTATGAAGCTGCAAAAGTCACAGAAGTGTACCAAATGGAAAGTATGGGCCTTAGGTCTATCAACTAGAAGGTGTGCAGCTTTATTAAAAAGAGATGCTAATAAAACATGAAAGAAACTGATTAAAAAAATTAAAAACAAACACTTGTGGCAACACATACTTCATATTTTAAGAACAGCTTGTCAGCAACAAGAAAAGAGGAAAGCAGGTGGAGAGCTTACTTTGCACAAAGATTGATAAATTTATGAACAAGGTTATAGAAAAAATGTTTTGCAAAATATATATCTGCATTAAAGCCTGACTGACAAATGTAAAACAGGCATCACAAAAATAATAAACCATAATCAAATACCATACTCTAGAAGCCATATGAAAATGCAGGTAGGAAATAAGTACTCCCAATTTAAAAACAAGCTGTGAAGCATGGAGATAGACAAGGGAAGAAAGTAACCCAGTGTAACTCCAGATATAAGAAAATGAACAGAACCACCTAAGTCACTTGAGAATATTTAATTAACCCCTAAGACCTAGTTAGTAATGGCTGCTGATAAATGCTGGATAAAATGGCAGGTGAAATTTCCTGTGAATAAATGTAAATATATGCAGGAGGGGAAAAAACCCTCTTTTTTACTTGTATGGTGGTGGGGTTGAGCTGGCTACTACCATTCAGGAGCAAGACCTGGCATGTCATTCTGACTAAATCTGAAAATAACCCCAAGCAAAACCAAGAACCCCAAACACTCCCCACCCACAAATGAAATGTTAGAAATTGTTAGAGAAAAGAGTGGAGGACAGAACACATTATTACGCACTGTAGATATCAGTAACATGCCTGCATCTGGAATAGCACATGCAGATCTGGCTTCCCCATCCCTCCATCTCATAAATTATAGAGCAGAACTGGAAAAACTGCAGAGAAAAGCAAAAGGATCAGAAGTATGGAGTGCCTTGTTTAGGAGGAAGAACTACCAAGATTAGGACTCGTCAGTCGGGATAACTGATAAGGAATACAACAGAGGTCCATGGATAGAGAATCATGGGACAGTTGGGGTTGGAAAGGTTATCGAGTCCAGCAGCAACAAGCTGTAAGCAGCAACATCTTCAAACAGAGCAGATAGCTCAGGGCCCCATCCAACCTGACCTTGAATGTTTCCAGGGATGGGGCATCTACGACCTCTCTCAGCTACCTCTTCCAGTACCTCATCACACTCATCATAAAACAAATTCTTTCTCATATCTAATCTGAACCTACCTTGTTTTAGTTTAAAACCATTCCCCCTTATTCTATTGCAACAGGCCCTGCTAAAAAATCTGTCCCCTTATTTTTCATAAGCCCCCTTGAAGTACTGAAAGGCCACAAAGATTTCCCTGAAGCCTTCTCTGCATCAGGCTGAACAACCCCAACTCTCTCAGCCTTTTCTCACGGGGAATATGTTCCAGCCCTATGATCATTTTTGAGGCCTTCTGGACCCACTTGAACAGATCTATGTCCCTCCTGTGCTGAGTACCCCAGAGCTGGATCGAGTATTCCAGGTGGGATCTCAGCAGAGCAGAGCAGAGGGAGAGGATCACCTCTCTTTACCTGCTGGCCACACTGCCTCTGATGTATGGGATATGGCTGGCATTCTGGATACAGAGGGCTTTATCTAAGGGGAGGGGGAAGCTGAGGATTGACTCTTCTTTGCCTTCACCACACTATCTGTAGGAGTAGCAGAATAAACTAGAGATTCTAGAGAGCAGTCAGTGGTTCTTTACATGGCATTTTGTCAAGCAGTAGAATATACTGCCATGGGACCTGAGGCCAACAAAACCTGTATGTGGATTTACAGAAAAGACAAGACTAGATGATGGATGAAAATCTGTTAAGAAGAATTATACAGTAAGGTATCATCTTTTGTGCAGGAAGATCCTTACCTGCAGATGTTGAGCGAACAGAAGAGCATTTAAGGTAATTATGGCCTTCTTGCCCTGCTCCTACATCTTTCCTAGATTTCTGCTGTCCTCTCAAGGACTTGACAACAGACTAGGTGATTCTCTGATCTGGCCCAGTAAAATATTTCTTAGGGTAATTATGGAAGAATATACATGTGGAAAACTTCTTAAAACCAGAGAGCTTTTCATTTTCTAAGTCTAATTGCAGGCTTTGTAACAATAGAAACAATGAATAGAAAAATGACGTAAGTTAATGTATTGTGAGATGTTTCAAACAAGGCCAAAATGGCAGCAATATACAATTTATTTGTCCCTGAAAAGCAAAGTTATTGCTGCTGAAACTTCAGAACACATAAAGACTTGATCTGCATGAATCAGCTTCTAAACACATTATATTGTAGTACCTACACTAGTACCAGAAGTGATCACCGATCCCACAGAAGTTTTACATTCATTTATTGTGTTTTTTTTAAAAGCTGATGAAGCAAAATGCAGTATTTAATGATGGTGAATGTATTTATGCATCGAGTTGTTAAAATCAAACATGAAAACTAACAAAAGACACCACTGGTGGGGGAAAAAAGTCTATAAACAACAAAGTTGCAGCAAAAGCACAGTAGACTGAAAACATAAGAGAAGATCCACAGCTGTACTTAATGGAATGGCTGCCTGGTATCCAGCTGAAATCATACCTCAAACACATGTACCACAGCGTGAACATACAAGTCTAAAAAACAAATAAGTTCAGCACATGACCTATTTTAATATACCTCTGATACAAACAGTGTTCAAATGAAAGAAAAAATGTGATAAAAAGAATCCTCTGAAACTTTTCAGTCACTAGCTAGTTGGCAATCATCAATTTTTTTGGTTAAAGGCATTTGATAGAGATTTTTCTAGAAAGTGTTTGTAGCATAAGCAGATCAGAGTCCTAAAGTGATCAGCTATTTGGTTTGGATTTCTGTTGTTTTTTTATTGGAATCCTCTTCCCTTCCTCTCAGTCTTAAAGACAAGTGCACTGGTAGCAGAAACTACATACCTTTCCTCTCAGAGTAAGGCTGCTGGAATACTCCTGGCAATCATTCACTGCAATAATCGCTATTCTGTGTTTTCTCTGCAATTTCTGCTGCCATGGGAAATGCATGGGGGCAATCACAGGTGGCCAATGACTGCAGTTGGAAGACCCCTCCACAGGTCACCTTGTCCAATGACACTGTTCAATCAGGGCCACCTAGAGCCAGCTGCCCAGCTCCCTGTCCAAACATCTTCTTAATATCTCCAGGATGGAGAGCCTGTAACCTGCCTGGGCAACCTTCACAAAGAAGGACATGCAGTGATACTAAAAGCTGAAGTTGTAACGATTAAGCTCAGCAGTTTCCAGGCCTTTCAAACGCACCGAGATCACTCATGCCACTTCAACTGCAGCCATCATCATCCTGCAGCTCCAACCCATTGAGAAGTACATTTATATACCATCCACTCACACTTCCTGAAACTTTCCATTTTATGTTCTGCCTTTTTTTTTTACCCTAGAAAGATATTTCCCTATGATACATTTGGAACTCTGCACCATTTCCCACACATGCTTGCAGACATTTTAGGTACCTCGTTAATCTTAATTTGTCGAAGTTCCTCTTCTGCTGCAGTCAAAGGTGCAGGGGAGGATTGTGATATCAAATATTTTTTATATCCATTCAGTGAAACATCATCCTGAAAGCACAATATCAATATTTATCAGGGTTTTTTTAGAATAGAACTTTCCGTCAAAGATTTTTTATGGAGCATTGCAAGAAGTAGTTGCCCTCCATACAGCTACGGTCATTTTGTCTGAATATTCCAATATTCCATTATGTCTTGTTTCAGAAGCCCAGAGGCATCCAGGTTAAAACATACAAATCAGCAGGCGGGACCATAATAAGGTTCCATCAGAATGGTTGCAACCAAACCACCCTTAGGTTTAACAAAATAAAGACAAAGTAACCGACTGGATGCTGATGATCAAGATCAGGAGACAGATCAGCAACTTGAGCACCTTGAAGAAGCTGTGATTTTCACACAGATGAACATTAAAGGCCAGCAACCAAATTAAGAAGTTTATAAAGACACTGAAACCAGCAATTTAGAGACATATAAGCTGTAACATAATGAGCCTGGAAAAAGTGAGTTATATCAATGGCATCTTCCATGTGCCCCAGGCCCATTCTGAAATAACAGTGAGAGAGATGTAAAGCTCCTTCCTCAAAATTGAGACAGAAGCTCAGACTTGTAGGGCTAGACATAAATTCCACATATTACACAGACTTGATGGTTGATGGTTTGGTGCAAGTGACAGTGAGAGACTGCTTGATTGAACAGACAAGAAAAAAAATAAAAAGACCTCTACCAGTGAACTCTCTTAGCAAGTCAGTTATCTACTTTTCTAGAATACAGCCTCTCCAGATAAGTTTATTTACATGATTGTTAGGATAATAAAGCCTCCATGACAGGTAAATGGTAAATATAACAAATTATTTGCTCAGAATTGTTAGTCTCATGTCCACCACAACAGCCCATTTCTCTTTCACAGTTTTTTTCCCCACTACAACATCCTCGATTCTTCCCCAAAGCTACAACTCCTTCCATTCCATTAGAGGACTCAGGTTCATGCAGTGAGATTAGGAGATAAGCCCGTTATTCTTAGGTTATTCAGTTTTCATATAACCATTTGAAGCAAGAACTTCTATGCCTGATGATGTTAACCATACCTATTCACTTGTTCAAATGAGCTCAAATACACTTTAACACTGGAATAATACACATAGCTTCTAACTATTTTTTCCTTAATCCAAGAAGACCATAAACAACCCTCATTCACACCAATAACATCATCTACTAACTCAGTATTTAAAGTCAATGCCCTGACTTTAAAAAGAAAAACATACCTGCACCGTTCCAAATACTTCATCCTTAATATGGCCACCTCCAAATTCTTTCTTAAGTGTTGCCCGGGTTGCTGCATACAACATTTTTTGTCGAACCTAGCATATGATAAAACAGTAGCTTTTTGGTTTGGTTTTTTTTTAAATTTTACTGCACACCACAGCATGTTGGTGTACCAAGTCCATTAACAAACATCTTTCTTGAACAAGTATTTTAAGTGTTGAAACTGCACTATAAACTCGGAGAGCTCTGAATCATGATACTTACTCCTACTATTAAACTCACGAGGTCATGATACTATGCATTATTATCAAAGTAACTTCAAAACTGAATTTCAGTCTTAGTTGGAGTATGAGCTTTTTTCTTTAAATGGGAAAAAAATCAACATAATCATTACTAATTTTAAATGGGAAAAAACCACAATTGTTTGAATCTTTTGTCACCTGGTCTGTGGACTAATGGATACAACAGACAGCAAAAGAGCAGACTAGAAATAAGTCATTATCACTTTTGATTTGATAGTGACTCCAGATACTTATGATTCAACTACAGACTGGAAAAATTCTGTTTGCTCCTTATCAACTTGTCTAACATAGTCACTCCTCTCTCAGTAGTCCCCTGTCCCACTTTATTTCACCATCATGTTATCCTCTCTTCAATAATTTAATACTTCACCTTTTCCACATAATTGTTTCTACGCACACCAACTTTTGGTGTCTAATTATTTCTTAACTGCTAGAGAAAGCAGTAGGAATACTGGAACAGCTTTGCTTTCTACCTTTCCTTATCTCACATTACCCGAACCTGTATCTTGGTTCCTCCTGGGAATCCTTAATTCTAACCTCAGGGTTCTCCCATGCTCTCAAACCACTAAGAAGCAGTGTATTCTGTGGCACACCACACATCCACAAGTGCCACCTGGGCAAACAGCAAGCCAGCAAGCCAAACAGAATAAACAGCTTGAGCTCACACTATCCTTTCTCTATATGAGCACCCATTAAGACTTCTGTCCTATATCCTTCCATAAAGTCTTCTTAAGTACTGACAGTAAGACAGAGAAACAGGGCAAAAAAATGGCACTGCGCCTGCCAGTCAGGCTAAAAATACATTGGATCAGCTGTACTCCATCTAGGCTTCCTGATCCGCTCTTCAATCGTCCCAAAGAAACATTTTCATAGTTTTCTTCTGGGAATATAGGGAGAGGTTGGGGAATGCTTCATTCCTCAAATCCTTTTCCTTCCTATCTTGGATTCAGATCAAATGGTACTGTTGAAAAATCATTACTGTGAAGTCTCTGGTGACTGCTACTTACAGGAGAGTGATCAGGTGACCATGCAATGAAGATCCATTCATACCCTTGAGCATTCTGAGAATCTAATCTGTATAATATATAACATGGTTGCTTGTCTTCAAGAAGGGGAAGGACAAAGGAATCATAATCCTTTTCCCATGATCCAACTGGCCGTTTAGAGGATCCCACAACAAGCTGCTCTAAAACCAACAACCAAAGCCACAGGTTAGCAATAATACGATTAATACCATCTGTCAAAATTAATAATTACAGTAAGAAGTTAATTGGACACTTCATCATTCTTATTTAAGCCCAGAAGAATGGAAGACAAGAACAGTAAGTGTAAAAGTGGGTGAATTCCTACAGAAGCTATGTATGTTCAAACCCTAACTTACTTTAACCAAAATACTGATAGTTGAGAAGTAATATGCTGGTTGTCATCAAGTTCTTTGATCTGAAGTGATACCACTGATGTTAGTTTTTTTAGCATAACATACACGGAAGGGAAATAAGAACTGTCTTCTAACAGTTAGTTTACTTTTTAATTTGGAATACTTAGGTATAAATAAGATAAGAGTAAACTTTCAGACTTTAGAACTATAATTACTGGTGCTCTTGGTATAATATATTAGTGTTTGTACTTGTTGTAGGGAGTCAAGAACTCAGTTATACAGTGAAAAGTGTTTGGAGTGAATATGCTTGCACTAATCACTAACTCGACTATGTAAGTGGATAAATCCCTTTCTAATACAGCTTCACAGCTATGGTCTCTTTAAATGACTGAAGTTGTTTATTATGTGTAATTGGCTTAAGTCTGTATAGAATGCTTCAATGGTATTTAATTATGTGAACAGCTGTAGCAACAAGACTTTTCTCTTATTTATACATCACATGGCAGTTTCCAAAGGAAAGTATTAGTATACAGTCTTACAAAACATGTATCAGCTTCCCAAGAAATACTAGCCCGCACAACGGGAATAGAAATGCCTTGTTTAAATGGAGTCCTGCAACAGTTTGCAGACCATCATGGTAGCTAGTATACAAATCACCTTTTGAGAGTCTAGGACTTAACTTATAAAACTTCAGACAAAAGTACAACAGCACACAAATTCTTCTACAGCAAAACTTCAAGCAAAGCACCCCACCACAGTAACTCACAGAACAGGAACAGCTCAGGCCAAGGGTGTTTGGCCCTTCTTTTAATTGGACGCAAAGTGCATGAAGCTGCACACCTAAACCAAGAGTATTCTGAATGTACTTGCCAATTCTGAACTCTAGGTGGATTTATACCCACTTGGATTTAAGATACAGCCAGAGGAAGTTCATGCCCAGCAGCAAATCTCTTCTCTTACCAGCTCAGATTAGCAAAACACAATGTGAATATTATCTGTTGGCTGTTATCTGTTACTAAAGCTCCTGAAGACAGATGAGGCAACTGCCCTTCCTCCAGTACACTGGAAGTTTTACAGGTTTCTTTTTGAACTGCAGAAAATACTGTCAAAGATTAGATTCTGCTTCTTACAGAGACGAAATGCATACACCTATATCTATATGTTCATATCTATATATATATGCACACACGTGAATACACATACACCAAAATGAAAAATAGAGAAAGTATTCAATTTGTATCTTGTTTCTAGGCTTTGCTTCATGTTATAAAGTAGCATATACACAAAAGCATTTTGTTTTGTTTTGCTTTGCTTAATGGGGAAAAAAAAAAACCCAAACAATGGTTTGTCAGCATTTACCTTGTGCTACTGAGACTATCACAAAGTCCTGCCTGTAATCTTACTATTCCCACTGCTCTAAAGAAAGCTGTATTAAAATATCAGAAGACTTCCTAAGAAAAGCAAACACAAAGAAGGTAACAGTAGGTTATTTACCCAACAGTAAAAGCGTGTCTGTGTATGTCTGTACACGTAACTTTCTCCACCTCCCAGATTTTTAGTGTACTGTAAGTGAATGAAGTCTAGAACAAACGACTTCAAAGTGGATAACTGAAAAGATGAAATAAACCAGGAAATACCTTATACAACCAACCAACATTGCTATTCAAGAAAATAAAAATAATGATATATTCTATCTTTTAATGTTTGCAGCCTATATCCCTTGCCAAGTTCAAAAATCAAACTCAAGTTCTAATCGAAATGATGTAATTTTCTAATTACATAGATATGTTCAGATTTAAGAAACAGTTTTAACTTTGAAAATTCAAATAAAGCTACAGATTTATAAAGATATTTTCTGTGTAGCCAGATTACTATTTAAACACCTGCTTTAGCAGAACTTTCTACAAGCAGCACTTTTATACTGACTCACTTATATCCTGGTTGAAAGGGCAGATAAAATCTACAGTTCTACATCTAAGGTGACTGGTGGTTGTGTAAGACCAGCCCTCTGTCTAGTGAAAGGAACCAGTGTCCAAATGCTACACAGGTGTGGAAATTTTTATTCTGTCTAGTCTTTCTTTAGTAAGACTTAAGAATAAGCTTATTTATACTATCCACATGAAATACACAGCAGTTCTTGGTAAAATATGTAATTACATTTGTGAGAAAAACTCAAATGCAAAAAATACAATAGTATTGCAGTAAAATAGCTTCAGATGACCAAAATTTAAATTTTAGCTTCTGCATGTGAAAAACCTTAGTAACATTGTTTATCAGAGTTCTGTTTTGTAAACAATAGTACATGTAAGTCATTAAAACAACTAGGAAAATATCTGAAAGAACCAGAAAAAAAAAGAATAAAATTTGACTAACCATTGTCAATGACTATTTTTAAAAGCCTGTATTGTCCATTTCTGGCTCCAACAAAGATGTCTTTAACACTTCCACTAGCTGAAAAAGAGAAAATAAAAGTAATCAAATTAACACATTTCACTTCCCTAGGACAAAGAATATTCATGAGGGTAAGAACAACACTGGAAAAATGTACAACTGGCCCTTTGCGACAAAGTTGGACAGACAGACGAACCCAGGAGTGATGCTGCTGCTATGCTGCCCACTGTTCCAACCATCAGCATGCCACACAAAGATGAAAGGCAACATTACAAAACCACCCTGCTTTCCGGCATACTAAATAATTTCCAACATTGTGAAAATTAAAGGTGACATCATATCATCAATCTCACGTTTCACAGTTAACACAGCAACACAATACAAATATGACGCACCTCAAATTACAACAGCTTCGCAAAGTCTGCAGGCTTAGCACAGACTTTCAGACAGGAAAATGTCAGAGCTTGTGTGGCAGAAGTGAAGGTCTTTCCTGAGAACACCTCTGTGCAGAGTACCAGTGAAAGCTGCCACTCATCACTCATCTTTCATATCACCTCATCTCCATCTATGGCTGATGACATTGTTCAAGCCCCAGCCTAGGGCAATAGGATAGCTTTATAGTGAATTTCCAAAGTTCCTAAAATATTTTTACATGTTTGTCAATTGCATTGACACTATACCACCAACATGGCAGACTCGCTTCCCTAAGCACACTGAAGAACTGTTCTTGACTCGTCTGAAAACCGTACTTATCTCAACTGCTCTGCAACATAATCCAAGTGCAAATCAGTTTAATTATACCAGGGATAGAGGGTTGTAAGGATTTACTGAAAAACATTTATTGCAAGCTGGTCCTTTAAGTAATCCCATAAGATAGAGCATGGCACCAGCAAAACAAACACCAAACCAGGAAACAACTAAAATGGATTCTTTATAGTCAGGTTGAGGCCAAGTGAACAGATGGTATCCAGCAACATTACTGCCCATACTCAAAACATTTTACATTTATGTTCATCCGAGTGCTGCCAAGCCCATCCTGAGAGTTGAAAATGGCATGTTAAACAAACTGAGCTGCAGTGGGTTACCAGTTCAATCCCAGTTTCATCCCAGCTCTCATCTTCCCATTAACCAGTGCAGACCCTCACAGTAATTTGCTGCCAGCTTTTCTAATCATCTCAGCTGGACTTCACCATTCCATTGAGCAACCAAACATTGCACCATTTTCTAGACTTTTTGTTCCCCCAGAGCATTCTTTGTCCTCTTCTTGTCTATTATCCTTTTGTTCCTTAATCTCTCATTTCAACGCGACACACCAAAACAAGACCAGAATACAGAAGTCCCGACACCAATTCCAGAACTGTAACAGTTTCCTGAAAAAATATTTTGAGACACTTTTGAAACCAGCTCACTATCAAGTGATCTATGGGTTTTGTTCATCATAAAGGTTTTTGAATTCACAACAGTGATATCACTTTCTGCTTAAACCTTCTGCATAGCAGAGTGCCACGGAATCAAAATCTGGGCTTATTTCACAAATATTTTACAGGGAATAGTATATAAAAATTATTTAGAAGACTGTAGACCCATTCAACTGTATTTCCCACCAATTACTGCAGTATTTATCTGCACTGGCCTGTTTAAAAAGTTCAGTCCTTTTAGCAACTGCCTGGTACACATCACTGTGCCCATGACTTCACTTCTGTTTCCAGAAAAAAAGCAGCCCATGCTGCCAAATCTTGTAATTGTTTATGAGTGACAGTAGCCTGTTTGTAGCTAAAGCCAGCAATGGCACAAGTAGAGCTATTTGTCTTCCAAATAGCAGAGGCTGGTGCTTTGCTGCAAACAGGACTCCTGATTAGTGCTTGGTAAGGCAGGTTCCCAAAGGGAAGCTGTCGAGTTCTCTACAGCTCTCCTGAGAGGACAAATGATCCTCAGACATGAAGCAGAGCTGCAGAAGAGGCTCAGCCACTCTTGCTTACAATCAGCAGGAGTATTCTTCTGCTCCTCCCTGCCTGCATCGCCAGGAGAACAAGGGATTACGAGTTACTAACAGGTTTCCCCAGACTGGGAAAAAGAAGCTATTCCCGGTGCACCTCTAGCCTGAGAAAGGCTGAAGAACTTACAAGTAACTGCAAAAAAGACCATGCAAAGGAAGGAAAAGAAGAGAGGGGAAAGAGCGCAACACCACACACAGCCAATGGACAAAAATGGGCATAGAAGAGGACCTAAGGGCTGCCGCGGCTGGGACAAAAGTCACCTTCAACAATAAATATCTGAGTGCAGGCAAAGTACACGGTGCTAGTCACCAAACACGCAGATTGCAGAAATCCAGACAGTAAAACCTGACCCCTCCGTAATCCTGCTATATAATCCCTGCTTAGCAATTCTGTGATTCAGGGGAACCCGCTAACACTGCGAAACAATACGCTGTCTCCTTGTAATTGCTCCTCGCACCCTCCAAGGCCTGGAAACACGGAGAAATAAGGTTCCCACATACTTTTTCCCTTTCTGGCCTCCAGCGATGGGCTTTATAGTGGACTCTCCTACGCCAGAGCTCCTGCTTCTCCCAGGGCTCTCGCTCCAAGGGAGCCGGCAGCGACCCTCGGCGTTTCCCGTGCTCTCCAACCCACCCCAAACTCGCTACGGCGACCCCGAGCAGGCGACAGCCCCCGGCTCGACGCTCACTCCGCCGCCGCAGGAAAACCTGCACCGGGGGAGTTACCTGAGCCCAGGCGGGCCCTGCCCGCCATTCATGGGGCTCTGCAGCCAACACTCTCCTCGGGCGGGCTCCCTGCCTCTCCGGGACGGACAGGCTCGGTTCGCTGGCCCGGTGAACCCTGCCGGCTCCGTCTGACTGGGAACGGAGCTGTGGGTTCAACCCCGAGGAGCCGTGGCCGCCGGGGGCGAAACCAGCAGCAGCTCCCCCGCTTGCTCGCTCCCCGGCCAGCCCGCGGCGCAAAGGACGGGCTCCTCCGGCAGCAAACAAAGAGCGCAGCAGTGGGAGAAACCCCGCCGGGAACGGCCCGCCGAGCGCCC